>JANTPZ010095696.1:0-16164 GCA_025593235.1 Vachellia pachyceras | reverse complement strand
CAAGTCTTTGAGCAGATGGTGAGGGATAAGTCCATTATTCCAAACTGGACTACATTCAGCACGCTAGCTACAATGTACATTAAGATGGATCTGCTCGAGAAGGCTGAGGAGAGCTTACGAAAAGTTGAGAGTCGAATCAGAGGTCGGGATAGGATACCTTATCATTACCTCCTGAGTTTATATGGAAGTGTCGGTAAAAAGGAGGAGGTTTATCGTGTGTGGAATACCTATAAATCAGCTTTCCCCACTATTCCAAACTTGGGATATCATGCTATTATTTCTTCTCTGGTTAGGATAGGTGAAATTGAAGGTGCAGAAAAACTCTATGAGGAGTGGCTTTCTGTAAAAACATCTTATGATGCTAGAATAGGAAATCTTCTCCTATCTTGGCATGTGAAGAATGGAAGCATAGATAAATCTCAGGATTTCTTCAAACATATGCTTGAAGTTGATGGGAAACCGAATTCGAGTACATGGGAGATTCTTGCTGAGGGGCATATTAGAGAAAGGAAGATTTCTGAGGCCTTGTCCTGCTTTAAGGAAGCTTTCATGGAGGAGGGTTCAAAGAGCTGGAAGCCAAAGCCTCTGAATGTTTCTGCATTCTTGAAGCTCTGTCAAGATGAAAATGACACGGCCAGCTCCGAAGCCTTAGTTGAATTGCTGCGAGAATCAGGAC
This sequence comes from Vachellia pachyceras, assembly GCA_025593235.1. Lineage (NCBI taxonomy): Eukaryota > Viridiplantae > Streptophyta > Magnoliopsida > Fabales > Fabaceae > Vachellia > Vachellia pachyceras. The sequence continues at coordinate 15,488 of JANTPZ010095696.1, read as the reverse complement.
ATCACAATGATAAAGCTTATGCATTACTCATAGGATTATCTGATATAGCAGAAAATGACAATGAAAATGAGAACTCAGATGATGGTTCCCAGACTACTCTTCTCAACCAGCTGGAGGATAAGCTTTAAATTAATACTCACATTTGCTATTTTTCTATGAGGTGAAAAGCACAATGCTTGAGTATGACATGTATAAATTGGAGTAAAGGCTGATCTTATTCCAGTTTCAGGGCAAATGCACCTTTTCATGGAAGTTATGAAGAGATCAGGTTCTGCTAAATGCTGTTGGAAGATAAAAATGCAGGATTTCTCCTGTTGCATTCTCTTTATGATATTTTGAAGGTTTCTTTCTAACCGGTCACAAGTCCTTATAATATGCCCTTTGTATTTTTTGCATTAGCCTTTTTTTAAAAAAAATTTTGAATTAAGTTTTTTTTCTAATTATGGATCATTATAGTGTTTGCACATTTATTGTTGGTAAAGGTTTAATAGTTGCAAGAAACACTATGATGTTTGCCATACATTTTTGCTCGCTCTTTCTATACATGTCAATACTATCTGCATCATTGATATTGAAGTTTACTAATCGTCTGATATATTATTTGTCACTAGTGTTTACTTTCACTCATCTGAAGCGAAATTGAATTTTGGGAAAATTGCTTATATTATCCATGCCTTTACTAAAATATCTAGTTCAAAGGATTCAGGGGGGAAAAGCTACGATACACCAAACTTTGCGCTAGCTGCGTCATCTTTTTAAGGTTTAAAAGATTAAATTTAACTTGGATAGCTAGAAGGCTCCGTCTCTGATGATATTATGATAAGCTATATACAATAATCTCCTTTACTTTTTGTTTTATGCCAACAATCTCCTTAACTTTTAAACCTCGGTAATAAACTCCATGAGTTAATGCAAATAACCCTCAATCATCAATTGAATATCCCCTTAAACTTCATTTTTTTACGTACATATAACTAGGGGGTGCAACGGGGCTAGCCCATGGGGCAACCCGTACCCCAAGTAGTTCCACGGGTACGGGACACTTCGTACCCATGGTATAACCCGTTTAGACTCGTACCTACAAGTATGGGTTTAAAAGGGCGGGTTGGTACGGGTAATACTCGTAACCCCCCTTTCCCAAAACAAAAAAATTCTCTCATGTTCCAACAACCACAACCATTTCTTCCTGAAGATTGAAGCAACCACAAAGAAAAAGTTGGAAAGCATATAGATTTGCTAAGGATATGGTCATCACCCATCACCATCGTTGGTCGCTGGAGTCACAATCGCACAAGGGGTCATCTCAACGGTAAAGTGTGACGTGGAGAAAGGGGGCAAACGCAAAATGGGCTTGTGGGTATTGGAACTTGGAATTACAAATCTTAACTTTTTTTTTCATATCTGAAACTTCAACTGCCAACGAGTATGGCGGGATGTGCTCGCTTGGGGTGGCAACGAGTTTCGATGGCCAAGTCCAACCAGTCGTGCGATATGCTCGCTTGCCAATGGCAACAAGTTTTGGTCATGGTGGACTGTGCTTGCTGGGCATAGGTTGTGCTCGCTGAGTCGCTGGTGATAAGTTGTGCTCGCGGAGTCGCTGGCGGTAGGCTATGCTCACTATCGCTGGCTCCTGGCGGTAGGCTGTGGTCTGTGGATGAAGATGAAAAATGGGATTGATAAAGTTATGTTGTTCTCATGTTCTGGGCTAGATTTTTTTTTCTTTAAGTAGAGGAGCTCAGTTAGCTGGCCCAAGACTGGAGTGGACCTTGAACTCTTTAGAACTAGAAGTAGATTGGGCCTATAGTGGCAGTGTAAGGAAGAAAAAAATATGCTAAACAGGGTATAATGGGCTGGTGCAAGCTCCCTGTGGGTGAACCCGTGTCCCACCTTGTTTATGGGGCACCTTGCCCGTAACGGGTTGCAATTGGACGGGTTTAAACGGGTTCAATAGTAACGGGTTGTGGGGCAGGACGGGCCGGCATATTTGCTCACCCCTAAATCCCTTCAAACTTTAATTGATATGTAGAAAACTCCCAAAAAAAATTATATTACAGATGATATAAATTATATACAAAGTTAATTATATGTGAAGTATATATATATTAAATGTAAGAATTTGGTTGATTATAGTAAGGTTTTAAAAGTTAAAGAGCATATATATAATTTAGGATTAAAATGCAATTATAACAATTAAGTTTTGCTCGATGAGCGTCTGACACCGTAAAGTTTTGGAATGTGCAAAAATACATATAACGTTACAACAGTGGTGTGAAAAAAACATTATTAAACCAACTAAACGGTGTGTTACTTTTTAACAGTGGATCCCACAAAATCAGTTTTTCATATATCTTCTAGCTACGTCATCTCTTCTTCATCTCTTCCTCTTTCCCTGTCTCTCCTTCTTCTCCACGCCATCTGGGACGGCTTTCTGATGCCTTCCCTGTTTACATCTTCCCCAAGACCAAGCAACAATAATTCCACAGCATCTTCAATGGCACTTGTATTATTCGCCTCCTCTTCTAAACCCAATCCAACACACCCATTACTCACACCATTCTCAACCTCAACATTGAGATGACCCTCATCCAAACAGCCCATTGAAGACCACAAAAATGAAGGCGAATCCCCAGATACAACGTCAAATCAACCACCTCCCCAACCAACTGAATCCCAAAAAAATCAAACAGAAGCTTCAAATTCAGGTGTTAAATCAAATACAACTTGACGGGGCAACGGACAAAAAAACCAACCGAAATCGAATGAATCCGAAATTTCTGAAACAAATCTTGGGTTCAATACGTACGGAAATGGTTCAAAAGGGATCAAAACAAATCCAAGTAGAACCACAACCAGAAACGAGAAATCAGGAGAGATGACAATTTAACAATTTAAAAATAATATTGTGGGCCCCAAATGATGGAAGTTAAACTCAGTTAATGTTGTTTTACACCATTTTTGAACCATTATATGTATTTTTGAACATTCCAAAACTTCATAATGACACTCCTTAGTAAAACTTAATTGTTAGAATTGTACCTTAACTTTATAATTTAACCATAAATAAGATTAGGAGGAATGTCACTTCATGATGCAGAGCACGTGTCAAGGAAAACAGAACAACTCAATAAAAATCTGTTTATATATACTCACACACATTATATATATACATACACATATACATGCATCTTGTCCCAAGCATACCAATCAGTTATGGCAGACTGACTGGCTTGTGAGAGATCATGAATGAGATAGCGTGCAGCTTGACGCTGTTCTTCACGGGCCATAATCCTTTTAGCCTTTATCCTCTCAGTAATATCTTATTGTTGCACCACAACAACACAGTTCAACACAGCAAGCCAATCACCAGATGGGGTTAATTCATAGAACCAATATTGCTATTGATGTTGCAGACCCCAACCAGACGACGACACGACACTGATGACAGTAGTGGAGGCATCACGCTTGAATCAAACTAGGGTTTGCAGCTGCACTTATAGTAGTAAAAATGACAATAGTAAGCTTGTTTGCGTCAGTTCATCCTCAAAAGCCAACAAGTAGTGTTGAGATGAAGAAGAAGAAGATGGTGGTGGTGGTGGTGTTCCATCAAGTCCTTCTTGTTGCTGCTCAATATGCTTGATGGATTACAAAGAATCTGATCTCTTGGAGTACTTCCAGATTGTGGTCATTTCTTTCATGTCAACTGCGTTGATACCTCAATGCACTTGTCTTATTTGCAGGACTTCTGTAAAGAATTTTTAAAAGGAAAACACTAACTATACTTTCCTCAAAATTTTAATTTGGTACTTATATGTTTTTTTCTCTTAATTAAACCTTAATTTTGCTTTGTTAACAATATTAACTCTTATACAAAGGCTAATGTTGCTAGCATATTAAAGTTATTGGGGTTAATAGTGCTCAGAAAATAAAATTAAGAGATTTAATTAAGAAAAAGATACACATATGTACCAAAATGAAAATTGAAAAAAGTATAAGTATCTATTGTATGGTTATATCATTTACGAAGAGATACTTCTCTTCATCATATTTATAAAATATAGAGATAAAATTTTTCATGTAAATTAATATAAAATTTTACTTTTTATTTATTATTGTGTGGAGTATACTTTTAAAGCAAATTATATATTAAATAAAAATAAAATTAAAAAATTTTAAATTTTAAGAGAGTTAGGTCCGGACCCAAACAGCAGTGTTAGGGGACGAGGGACCCATCTTTATTTAACTAATTTTTATTTTGTCTGTTTATTTAGGTTAATTAGTATTCAGTGTTAAGAAGTACGTTTTTAACAACACCCACAATTTTATATCAGTTGATTTTTAGTGCATTTATTGATGATCCAAATGAAAGAAATTGTCCCTTGTGAAAAGGATGGAAGAAAGAAATTTTTATTGCATTTAACACATTGTGTACTTTTGCAGTAGCACTCACTAACCGAAACAATATTTCGTAATGCTAAATGCACTAAAAATTAATTAATTTATGATAATGGATACTGCTGAGAAAATATTTTAGACCATTAGATACAAATTGACCTAAATAAAAAAAATGTGGATTCATGGGGCAGGTAAATTAGTTATAATTACAATAGGCTTCAATTCCAAACCTTAAAAAAATTATGCCATGTTTGGTATGGTGGAATTGGAAATGGAATTTATTTCCTATGTTTGGTATGGTGGAATTAGGGGGTGGAATTGGAAATGGAAATGGGTATAAATGAATTCCATGATGTAACTCATGGAATTGATTCAATTCCATGGAATTGATTTTTTGGTCTCTCATTTTTTTCTATATTTATATCCATTTCCATTTCCATCTCCATATCCATCCTCATTTACATCTTCATTTTCATTTTCATTTCCATTTCTATTTCCATCTCCATCTCCATCTCCATCTTTATTTCCACCGAAATCAATTCCAGCGTACCAAGCGAGCCATTAACATGACCATCAAGACAATAGAAAGTACAAAGAATTAAGAAGAAAAACCTTGAAGGTTTGAAATCTTGTCTCATTCCACGTTCTATTCTGTTGTTTTAATCCTCTGTTTTTCCTTTCGCCTATGTTCCCCATAAGCTTATGTCTACAAGTTCTTTTCTTTAAGCTTATTCTACTCTAGTACTAGAATATCTTCAATCCTAAATGCATAATCTATTTATGTAATTTGATTAGACTAACGATTAAGTTAATTAATATGATAAATTTTTTAAAATACCCAAATCATTTTTCTTAATTCTTTTCTCCTTTGCTTAATTATTGTTGAAGGAGCATCAAAATGGGCAATATAAAAAATTTAAAAAAATGGATATACATTTAGAATTAATAACGACCCCAATTAGATTTTACATTAGGAAGAAGAGAAGTATAAAACATACCACTCTTGTGTTTATTATAAGTCCACTTATAGAAGAGATTTTTGGAAAAATATTTACATGCTCTCCGAGTGCCACCATACTCCACTCAATGAAAATGTTCCAAGTGTTTTCTATTGTGGAACCCCACAAATATATATTATAATGGGTTATAGAGAAGGGAAACAATTAGAAGAAATGTAGAAGACACTTGCAATATTTTCAGTGATCAGAACATGGATGACATATTACTTAAGAGCATATAAGTATTTCTCAAATTTTTTATCCTAAGCATAAGTCTACTAAGAGATTATTAATAATTGTTTTTCAATTTTACTCAAATTTAATTATTGTTGAAAAGAGAGAAAGACAAGAGATATGTGAGAATGATTTGTAAATGTGAAAATAGAAAATTTTAAAAAAAGTTTAAACTTAGAAAGTTTAATTAAATTAAAGTATATTTAATCATTTCACCAACGATTTTTGATATATGAGAGTGAGTTAAAATCAAGGATCAAACTGGTTAGCCCTAGCCCTACTCATATGTACGATATTAGAGATAATGGGGGTGGTTTTAATGTAAAAAACAAATCTTTTTTTATAACAATTAACAGTTATAACATGTAAAATCCTTTTAATGAAATGGTAAGTTGGCAACCTTGAAAAATGCTTGAACTATAGATTTTAATCAACCGATTCTATTACTGTTTGGTCCTCATAATTTGAACAGAGCGACGGATTTTAATGTAATTAAAATTGCACAGATTTCAAAAGATTGTGTACAGATTTTAAAAGATGATATCTATTTTTACATCATTCATATATTAAATCGCGCGTTTCAAAAATTTCAGACGAAAAATTTCATTGTTAAAATTGAATTTTAAACTATATAATAATTATTCTTGAGAATTTCTGTGTAGCTATGAAGCCGCAACTCACGGGATCAAATTTCTCATAAAATCTCAATTACGCAGAAAAACCATTCGTTTATAAAATCGATTTAAAAAAAATAATTTTTAAATCTCAATTTTTGTAGGACTTTAACAAAATGGAGTATCGGGTGTGGACACACAGTCCACAAGAATAAATAACTAGGCGCAGCTTAATGCTACGAAAACAGGCATGAACACACAGTTCACGAGGGTAAGTAACCAACAAGTGCAGCTCGAGGCCACGAATAGCAGGCGTGAGTCAATACCCACGAATAACAGGCGTGAGCAGTGGCGGAGCCAGGACCCTGGACCAGTGGGGGCAATTTTTTATTTTCAAACAATGACAACAAGTTTACAAGTGTAAATAATTTGAGTGGGTTCAAATATTAAAAATCAGTGGGTGCAAAATAAAAATCTAACAAGTATTTACATATATCCCGAAAAATTGAGGGGGGGCAATTGCCCACCCTCACCCCAACGTGGCTCCGCCACTGGGCGTGAGTTAGCACCCACGAATAATAGGCGAGCTCGTAATTAACCATGATGCACAAAAGACTAACAGTACTGCTATTAGTAACCAGCATTCTATATCCAGTACTCTCAAAACATTTTCGAGCATGCATGTGATCAATTTCCAAACCGTTTTCAATAATATAATTGTTTTAGAATAATTTGTAATAGGGATCCCAGCATGAAAAGTTTATAACGTTATCTCAAGACTATTTTCAAGCATGCATAAAGCATGAAAGATTTGTTTCTTTTCGTCATCTCCATGCATAAAATCATGGTAACAATCAAATTCTTCAAATGATGCAATGCTCAAGATGCCAAAGTTCTTATTTCAACTCTTGCAATAATAAATATTTCAAGTTTTCTTTTCAATTGCATAAAATGATTATTCAATATAAATATAAATTTGTAAATCTTACTCTTTGCAATGTCAATGAGAATATTAAATAATTCCGATAAATTTCCATCATTAAAACTATGCTTAAAATGCAATAGTTAGATTAAAAATATGAAATATTGTAAAACACACTTTATAAAAATTATAATGGGACGCTATTCACCCCCTTTTATGCTTTCAATTTATAACTCTTCTCTATCCTTTAATTCCCAATTTATCTTCTTCTTCCCCTCCTAGCAATAATATACAAGCATATTCAGTTGACATCATTATGCTTCTAAATTCATAATGATCTTCGAAAAATCATAACTTATTACAGTGGTCCAAGTGTCTATGTAAAACTCTCTACATCCTCTTCTAAATAAAATTACCATTCAAAATTTATTATCAACCCAAATTCCAAAATTAGTGCTCCAAAGTTTTGATTATTTGCCAACTTTTCAGATTTCCAGATTTCACACCCAAATTTTGATAATCCATAACTTACAATTTACTTATCCAAAAATTGCATTCTAAGGCTCAATTTAAAGCTTGTCATGAGTACTATTTGCTCACCAAATTTCATGATCAACAAAGACCATTTGACCAGTTTAAATTTACTCCAAAGTCTGCTGCCCAACAATTTTTTCAGCCTCAAGTCCTTAATCCATTATTTACCAATATTATCTTTAATATTTCATAGGTATTTTAAAACCTTTAAAATACACTCCTTGGCTCCAATTAAATTTCAATTTTCAGAGTATCATACATAAATATATAAATACAGGCACAAACCCACTCATGCAATTATATATACATCTACCAACATTTACAGTACCACGCCATGACCTTAATTCTCAATCCCATAGCCCATGCATGTACGTGTGTATCAAACCTTTGCAATTTTTTTTTTTGTTTTACGTTAGTTTCAGCAAAACGCAAGGTCTCCCCTTTTGAACACAAAAGCCCCTGTTTCAGCTCTTCAAATAGTTAAACAATCTTTGATGTGTGTCAATTATTTTAACTTTAAACAATTTCCACACATCAATCTAACACCTTAGAAGCCCAATAACCAATTTCTTTTGACCAACAAAAGCTTCCCCTTTTCCATGTCATGCGCGCCCACACACACACATATACTCCTCTTCTCCGTCAATACTTCAGGAAAATCAAAAAAAGTTCTCAAAGAACCAACCACCCACTGCACAAAATTAACTTTTCCTACTAACAACACTCCAAACAATAGCATAACATATTAGAACTACAAAGCCCACGTTGCTTTAGCCAAAGATCAAAGGAAAGGGAAGGTACTGTTCATGCCAGCGGTGGAATCTTCAGGAACGTCCAGAAAATTTCACAACTATACTCCATATAATGAAAGGAAACTATAATCTTACTTATAATTCGATTTAATCGGTAAAAACCTTAATTTTTCCAATCCTAATTCAACTATTGAAATTCCAAGATGACATCAAAGGCAGAGGAGTGTTCAGGAGACTCATCTAAACCCTAATACGTGTTTATGCCGACAAAAAACGATCTCCTCCGGTGAGGAAATGCATTGCCGACCGACGCTCTTCATCCCCTTTCTCGCGTCGTGCTCGCTCTGTTCTCTCTAGGCAGAAAAACACGAAGAACAGTGCACAAATAGTGGGCAGCTAGATATTGTCTTTGTTTGGCAACGCTTAACTTATATTCAAAAGCACGTTCAACAGTGTTATTCCACAAAATAAGATAATCTCATAAACATATTTGTCTCGACTTGCGTAAAAGTACTTCTCTACCCCGTTACCAAACGGACACATTAAAAGTGGGGAGGGTGAATGACCATTTTTTCCTCCCACAAATTTCCCATTTATAATTTGGTCCTTTTTTCTGTTTTTTTGCCAAGATATTGCAATAATAAACATAAAAAGCTCTTATTGTAATGGCATATAAATAGATTCACATGAACTTATTAACAAAATTTTGAACATTGCACACATTAGAAAACCACCAAAACGTAAATGATTGAGATAGAGAGAGATGACGTCAAGAGAACAAGAAATATAATCGAAGGCATATGAATTAATTGAACATCTTTTGACCAAAAAAAAAAAATTAAACATCTTAGTTTTGAACTTGCAACACCAGGAAGTTGGAATAATTGTCATCAGAAGGACAAAACATCATCTTCTCTATTTATGAGAAACAAACTCTCAACATAAGATCCAACGTAAACGTCATCATCAAATTCCTGATGTCCCAAAAGCTCCCCCAAATTCTTAATTGGATCAATCAAAACCATATCTCCACTATGACGCTGCGCCAACACTTTTCCATTACCAGTTAGAGCCAGTATTGATGATATGCCCCCATAATGGCTTCTATCAAATTGGAATATTTGAGTCCATGACTCAGCAACACCATACTCTTTCATCACCCAAACATTGCAATAAGCCCATTGGTCGACATTTATTTCCATATAATTCACCACGGCAAGCGAATTGCCTCCTTCCACAACAACCAATACTGATGCCGTACATTCCTCCATGCTTGACTCTTGAGGCAACTTTAATTCTCCAAATGTTTCTTCACTCACATCAAATGATAAAACAAATCTAGCACATGAACCATAATCTCCATAGTGGCCGGCAACCAAATGTATTGCGCCATTCATAAACACAGGGGGTGACCATGGCTGATCATGGATATAAAACTGGGGAACGCCAGTGGTAATACTTCTCCAAGAACGAGAGACAAGAGAGTAAACCTCAACGTGATTAACCTCTGTCGAAACCTCATACACGAGTCTGAGAACCTTGTAATCTTTGTTCCTGGAATCAAAACCAAAACCAGACCCAAAACAAATATAATTGTCTTCACGGGTGGTGATTGGTTTGGGAAGCACCACATACTTCCGAAGCGAGGGATTCCAGATAACGGCAGTTGTCGAATTGAACGACCAATAGTCATTGTAACATACAAGGCCATTGCATGTTCCAGCAAACGGCGTGTCAAAATTCCTCTGAAATAGATGAGAGAGTGGGAATATCTCAACAGACAAGCCATCCGTTTGCTGATTAACCGATGAGTACAGTGAGTAAGAAAATTCGTGATCAAAGTACAGATTGGAGCCGTCTTTTCTAGGGCATAAATGAAGAAAGAGAGAGCCGTTGCCATGGTAGGCTTGATTTGTACGGTTGAGATAATCAGATATGAAATCCTGATCTTTGATGAGAGAATTCCAGGCTTTGCAGACGGAGGTGAATTTCACAAGAGACTTGACGGGAAGTCTGCGAAGAATTTCAAACACCATAGCTTCGGGTAAAACATCCGCCATGTTGCTTTTTAGCCTACCAAATCTGGACTCTGCCCTTGATGACACACAGTGGGTTATTTTTAGAGGAAAAGAATGAAACCCTAGCAATGCGTAATTTAATTTAAAGGCTCAAAAGATATCGATAGGAACAAAAGATAGACGGATAACAAAAGAATGAAAACTTCTTATTGGATATTGAGAGGCGCGGGTGTAGCGATCAATTTTTTTTAGTCCACAAGAACAAACCATTAATCCATAGGCTTAAGTATACTTTCAGTCATTCATGTTTGTGTTATATTTTATTTTAATCCTTTAAGTTTAAAAAGTGTACTTTCAGTCCCTCAAACTTAACGCTCTTAGTTTTTCCTAATGAAAATTGCTGACTCATCAAATTTAATTGATAACTGTGCAATAAAACGTTAACAAAATATACTCACATTTTTATTTTAATTTAACAATATAATAAATTTGGTATTTTAAATTATATAAAATAAAAACAAGATTTAAAATAACAACGTTAAGTTTGATGAGTGAACAATTTCTGTTAAGAGATACTAACGGCGTTAAATTTGAGAGATTGAAAGTGCACTTTTTAAATTTAAAGGATCAAAGTGAAACCTGACGTAAATATAAAGGACTAAAAAAGTATAATTTAACCTACATATTATAATTACATAATTAATGGGTAACATATTTAAATTAATAAAATTATAATTTGAAACGCGTACAAACATATTTATCATACATAAATAATGATTCTGATATAAATAATATTGAAGAAGAAGATGGAAATCTGTCTAAAATAATATTTGTCTGCATATAATTATAATTAGCTCACCTTCCCTGTGCCCCATTGAACCAAACAAAGCTGATAACTCTCAAATTTTTAGTATATTTGATATATATTTTTGATATATTTGGAGAGTATCCATATAACTTTAAAAGTTTCTGAATTTAAAATAGAATCTAATAATGCATTATTTCATGAATTCATTATTTTAAAAGATTTTGAATTTAAAATAGAAAATATTTACATTATTCTAGGTATTTATTAAATCATACAAGATAATAATAATTTAAAGCTTTTATTAATTTTTATTTATAATTTATTTTGTTTTCTTTCATTTTATTATCTTATTATATTTTTTAGGAAGTAATTAAAAAAAGAGAAGATCTTGTCAAATCAAGAAAAATGAAGAAATATTAAGAAATAAAAAAAGCAAGAAAAAGACGTAATCTTGGAACCAGAGAGAAACGCAATATATATATTTGAGAGATGCATGCAATAAAAAAAAAAAGAAATTTAACCTCAGATTTTAAATAAGAAAAATATTTAAAGAATGATCTCATGAAGAAAAATATTTAATGAGAAGTCCCATTAATAACATAAAATATTATCAACACAGTACATAGTGTTGTCAATACAAAAATCTCATGTTACCTCTCGTTAAATATTTTTCATAGGACGTAGATTAAATCTCCCTCAAAAAACAACAAGCAGCAAAAGAGAAAGGCAAACACGCTAAGAACGAAAAGCAGAAGCACGGGCACAAAGAAAAGGAGCGCGCACACGCTGGGGACGAAAAGCAGAACTTCCTATAGTCTGATTGAGTGTACGTTAAACTCATACTAGCTAATTCCTGGAGCATCTTAATTTTCCTCTTCAAGTAGGTATCCACTTTTTAATTTGTGTTGAGAACTTGTTAAGATCGCTTGATATTTGATTGGATACTCTTACTTGGAATTGGCGGAGACGGAGGAACCTCTGGAATCTTCTTCTTTAGTTAGAGAATCGTGAGCGGCCTCAGGATCAGCACGCTGATTCACTACACAACCAAGATCCATGGCGAATCCATTCTCGAATTGTTCGCTGGCAGCGTTCTTGCTCTAAAAAACAACCACCATCACGTCCATCACACCACACTCTCTGTTCTTCCACCCTCCCTCTCTCTCTCTCTCTCTCTCTCTCTCTCACACACACACACACAGAAGCTCCGTAGTCTTGTTACAGAGCAGTGATGGAAGCTATCTTGCCAGGGAGCTTTGAAGGACAGTGAGTACGGTGCCCCGCCACTGGTCTCGACGCGTGCTCTGGCGGCGGCAGGTGCAAGATTCATTAACGGCCAGTGAAGTGAAGATTCTTGAATCAAGAAACCATGCATACCGCATTATTTCTTGGATTCCTACTGGTTGCATTGGGCTTCAAGTGGATCAAACCTCACTGATGATTCCATGTTAACAGGTCAAGAAGCATTTTGGTAAATCACTAAATTAACTCTACACAGTATCAACCTCTATATATTAATTAGAGGTTAATTATATTAACGAAGGATTAAAGATATTAGTTACTAGTTTTGAGATATTTTATATAATATCTTTGTTTAATATGTAGGACATGGGACTTAAAGCTTGTGGGAAACGCAGCGTTTTGCTTCATGCAAAACGAACAGTAGCGTGAGGAATCAGAAAGAGCAACTAATTGCAACTGAATTAGTTAGGAACCAACCGGACAGCTAGCAGTAACTGAACGAGAAACTAACTGGAAAGGTGCAATCCTTTATCCAGGTCCATGCTTTTGTCCACGGGGAGCTCAGTCTTTTGTCCACTGAACATTCATCTCCTAGCGACACATCACCCCACCTGCAGAGATTTTTGCAGCATCATCAATTCATTCCACCCTCCGAGAACCACACCACTCTTCACATCTGATCATCACAACTTCATCCATATTCAGTCGGCCTCCTTTCTTTCCAGATTTTCCAGCTATTTTCGCCAGCCATTCTCACTTCTCCAATGTTCATTACCTCCATTCCACCGTTCCGCTATTACGCCCTCAGATTAGGGAATTGCAAACTCACGAGCTGAGTCTGGTTTTTCTTCTGATCTATCATCCTTGGGCCAGCACAACTCCAGCAGACAAGGGATTCGTCTTGTGTCCAAAAGAGCAGGAGGAGCTTCATCCTCCCTTCTCTTCAATCACCTCAATCTTTCACTCCATCACGATGCGTGGCTACTGGCAGAACTTGATCTGTTACTTGCTGTGAAGTTCCCCGAGGCCAGCTGAACTTTCCGTTAACCTCTGTTCACCATCGCTAGCCACAACTCTTTCTCCACTTTTAGCTCTTGCACTCGCACACGTCGTCACCATCTGAGTTGGTCATGATGATGAGTAGGATCCAGAACGTTGTTGCTGCTATGGAGATCCACATGTCCAACTGAGCCCCTTGCTTCCCTGGGAGTATGATTGAACCAGAGCTTGATTCACAGGGAGTTCCTCATTCTCACTGAGTCGCTTGTCTAGATTTAATCCTTGGTTTTAATTCATTAGTAGATGCTGTACTGAATGGATTTACGTAGGACTCAGACTTGTTAGCTCAACGAAAGGTCATACAGCTGATTTAATTCATACATTCGGATGATAAACTTCTTGATTCACAGTAGTTATTAATTCATTCATTGTGCTTGTTTGAGGCTTTGATTGATTAATAGTGAATGACTTGTGAATAATGTTGATCGACGTTGTTCTTGGAAGGGGCCGAGTAGTATTCGTTATATTTCTCTGTTGAACCAGCGTGGGATTTATTGCTGTTAAGAGATACCAGTGGATTCATGATTATGGAAAAGGCAATGAAAGGAAAATCATAAACTTCCAGAAAGCAATTTAGGAATAAAACTTAGATTTTGAAAAATAGTTTTTACAGATTTCGAGATAAAATCTAGAATTTGAAAAATGATTTATGTTTGGGAAGTTATTAGTTTTTACGGATTTCAAGGAAAAAAAGTGAATATGAAAGAATGAAGGGAAAGAATGAAAAGTAAAAAAAGGAAAGAGAAGAAAGAAAAAGTAAGATGAGAGAATAAAGAAAAAGTATGAAAGGGTAAGGAGAAAGAAAGAAAAAAGCAGAAAAGAGGAAAGAGAAAGAAGGAAAAAAAGTAAGAAAGAGTAAAGAGAAAGAAATAAAAAAGTAGAAAAGAAGAAAGTGGAAAAAGTAGGAAAGAGAAAATTTATATTTCAAAATTTAGGTTTTAAATTGAGGTTTTGTAATAAAAATAGTTTTTTAGGCAAATTTTTATATTTACACAAAATTTAAATTTTGGATTAAAAATTAAATTTTAAAACTAAATTTAGGTTTGAGAATGAGTTGTAAATAAACCCTTAATCACTAATTCACCTTCATACTTCAGTTTTACCACATCACACTTTAGTAGCAAAAACAAAATCAAAAATAAATACAGGCCTGTTTGAAAAGTCAGGGCTTATTTTCATAAGCACGTTCAACAGTGTTTTTCTGTAAAACGAGACAATCTTCTCCACATATTTGTCTCGGCTTATGTGAATAAGCACTTATAAGTGACTTATGGCAGTTTGTCAAACGGACCCAACCAGTTGATGAATTCCACTCTAGTTAGAATGACAGAACAAACCTTCCGACCTTAGGATTGCGTTAGCTATATAATTTTGAATATTAATTTTGACTTCGGATCACTTTTCCTTAATAATAAAGTGATTGCTCACATGAGATTACTATATCCTAAACTTCTCATGTCTTTCCTTCAGAAAAGAGACTTATGTTATCTCATCTCTTTATATTGATGGAAATTACACATCCTCTTACAATCACAATACCAAGATCTCATGTTACATTTCCTTTGAAAAGAGACTCATGTTCGAAACTTAATGTTCCCTAGCAAAAATCAGGTCATTCAAGACAATTTAATTTATAATTTAAGTAGGATTAAATGATATTCAAGGTTTTTAAGCTAAACGATTAATCATCTAAAAATTAATGGACCATGAGTACAACTAAGAACATTTTCTTATAATATAGCATTTTCTTCTTCTATCAAATCTTCTAATTTTTGATATCTTTATCCGTTATATTTGGATAATTCGAATTTTAAATCATCGGGATTTGAGAAATTCTTAAGCCTTAAATAGAGATTTCAAATGTACTTATTAATATAAAAAGTTATTTAATAATAAGTTTTGACTTTGATAATTA
>JANTPZ010095690.1:0-10116 GCA_025593235.1 Vachellia pachyceras | reverse complement strand
GATAAACACCCTCTAAAGTCTAAATGGTTGGTGGTGACAAAATATAGAACATATTGTTTATAATATTTATCAGTAGTAATGAAGTTTTTATTTTTTTTTCCAAGGTCCCAAATCACTGTGGGTTAAAGACTGAATTCCCCATTTAGAAGGCAAACGTTTTCACATTTTTCGACAAGTATGGTTTTTGAGGTTAAACATGTGTTCTCTAAAAATAAATAATTGCCCTGTTTAACTTAATCTTATAAAACCCTTTTTACATGCTTAACCCGTAAATTACTTGGAAAAATAATAGTTTCTATTAAAAATATAAACCAAGGCCGAAGAAATGACCCCCAACATGAATAGTGAAAAACTCAATGGAGAGATGAAAACTAACAGGAATGTGAAGTGGAAAGCGGAATATTTGACCGTTGAAAGGAAGGGAAATAGAGTAGAGAGAGAGAGAGAACATGGACCCACAAAGTAAGCTGCGGTGGGGCCCATTGTGCTCAAGGAAGGAAATTCTTCGAAGCGCTTGTGAGTTTTCTACGTCTCCTGAGTCACCTTCACATGGGCCTGTCTTTTAACTAGCTTATTATAGTTCTCTAACCATTTTTCCCCAAAAAGAAGTCCCATACTAAAAATGTTCTGTTCGTGCAATGTTCTAGAGGAATGAAAATATGAAATCAATTTTAATTATTAAGATCAAATAACCGTGTAAAATAAATTCAAGGAACAACCATTTATTCCACCACATGCCAGGAGGAAGGAATGGAATCCCATATCCGGTGAATAGACCAAACATTTCAGAGTGCGCATTCCGTTTCATCTGACACGGTGCCGTTTGGGTCCGAATGAAAGTCATGAATTTATTGAGCGAAGAAATAGAGGAATCCCACTCTTTGATTCTCTTCGCATCATAAAGGTTACATATATTAGAAATCAAGACCTGCAATTGAGGCATCATCATACCCATGGTTACAGGCCAGTCCGGAGAACGATGTTATTTTCAGACACGCAGAAGAGGAACTTTATTTAGGGAAATTTACTGTTGAATCCCACATAAGGGATTTATTTATCAAATGGTCCCAAGTTTTAAAATATTTATCAAATGGTCCCAGAGGTGTTGTCAATTTAGCTCATGGTGTTGTCACGGGTTGTCACGTGACAACACCATGCGCTGCATTGACAACACCATGCGCTGTATTGACAACACCTTTGAGACCATTTGATAAATATTTTAAAACTTGGGACCATTTAATAAATAAGTCCCTTATATGGGACTGTACAGTAAATTTCCCCTTTATTTACACACCATGTTCTGACACTCTTCCTTTCACTCATTTCGGTAAAACAAAAGCTGCAAATTGCCGAAGCGCGCCGCAGGGTTAATTTGCATCGTCCTTGGCTACCGGAACAGAATTTGCCTGCGTCACATGCACACACATACACATGAGATGGATTCGAATGGCATGAAATCAAGAGATGGTAAAAGTCTATCATCCTGAAACAAATGACATTAACACTCACCAAATCACGGAACTTGAGGATGTAGAACATCTCAAGATATCGTCGGGTTTCGCGCCGCTCCAATTTGGACACATGCTTCCAGAAACCATAAACCCCGGCCAAAGTCATCAGCCTCTCAGAATAGATCTTCCATGTGTACCTGCATATATGCTTTGCTTAGCAACCGCATCGCACCAAGAACTTGCAATTCCTTCCCTTCTCTTTTTATAGGAAATAAATACCTCTCATAGATTCTTTGAAGACCACCGTCAGATATTTTATGCCAATGGCTTGGGTCCTCCTTGCAGCGTTGGAAGAAATCAACCAATAGTTCAGAAGCTTGGTCAGGGTGATAAGGATCAATGTTAAATCCTGACACGCCATGCTCAATTATCTCAGCTGGGCCACCATGGCAAGTAGCAAACGTGGGCAGTCCACAAGTCATGGCCTCCACAACTGTCAGTCCAAAAGCTTCATAGAAAGCAGGCTGTGACAAGAGAGCTAAGGTTAAGAATCATATCTGAGAGGTCAGGCACCAAAGTATGAACTTCTTTTATAATACCTGGACAAAAGCACCTTTGGTGTCCGCTATGTAGCGATAGAGCTCACCATTACGTGCCCTGTTTGTTTGGGCAGCTATCCAACGGAAATCACCATCTAACTTATATTTCTTCATGAGATCATGCATCTTCTCAATTTCTGCAATTTCTTCCCTGTCCCTGGACTTCTTTACATCAATATAGCCAGCTACGACAACCAGGTTGACCATTTCCCTCAACTTGCTATTCTTAGCATAGCTTTCAACCAAACCAGAAATGTTTTTCACTCGGTCTAGCCTTGCCATTGAAAATATTATGGGCTTTGACCGATCTTTAAGTGTACCACTGCCACAACAGGAACAAAGATTAACTTTAGTCACTGCTATCAGCAATCTGGATTTATCTAGAGATAATCCCAAAAGTCCAGTTGAAGAACTCACACGTGCTCATCAGTCTGTTCAGGATCATATAACAGCTTTTCAATTGAACCATGCAGGGCAGTTAGTCTTTTCTGCTTTTCAGAGTAGGGAAAGTAGATGCCCATATCTGCCCCAGGAGAGACAATGTTGAACTTAGGATCAAAAACATCAATGCCATGGACAACCCTGTAGAGCCCAGGAAGAGTAAATGCAGTATGGCTCTCATATTGGCCAACAGTATTCTTCCTAAAAGAAGAAAGTCAATGTCAGTAATCAGGAGCACTAGCATGAAGTAGAGCTTACATCTGAAAATCCAGAATCTGAATCATTAAGCTATGTATAGATAATATGATTAAGCAATATAATGGGGTAAAATCATCAAGTGAACTATCACAGATCCTCAAGTAGAATATACTTACGTTCCAGCAATCTCTTGATATGTGCTGGTGATGATGAAATCGGCATGGTTCATTGCTATTAGGTCAGCAGTGAATTGGCAAGAAAAATGATACTTCTCCTCAAACTTTTTCCAGTATATATCTGAATCTGGATATTTCGTTTTCTCTAGTGCATGCGCAATTGTGCACTACAAATATCAACATTTGCATCTAGTAAGTAGCCATCTCATAAGATGATAATGTGAGCTTTCTGATTTTGTATTAGCTTAGTAAGAGGGGAAAAAAATGAAAGACAAAAACCTGTGTGACTCCCATTTTATAAGCTAATAAAGACGCAACAAGGTTTCCATCACTGTAGTTTCCAATGATGAAATCAGGATAACCCTGTAACTCAGCAGCAATTTCACTGGCAACATCCTGTGTAAGTGCAACCAAAAGTATTGGAATGGTAAGGCTAGGAAATGTAGTATACAATCTGTAAATTTCAGAATCCTAAACTAAGCTAGGAAAGCATACAATACTGAAACATTAGTTCACAGTTGGGGGTAATTTAAGTTATCAACATTCTACAATTCTACGGTACAAGACCAACCTCTGCGTATGTCTCCAGATACGGCCATACATCAAACCTTGAGATCCATTTACGTAGAACTCCTTTATCTGATCTGAAAGGAACTCGCAAGATATGAGTGTGTTCAGTGCCGCTGACTCTTTCTAGCCGCTGATTACAGGTTGTCCCCTTTGCATCAGGTATCAACCTAGTAACCTTCAAACAGTAAAAAATAATTATTCGACTAAACAAAATTCATCTACAAATGCTATTAGAACTCAAATAAAATGACCCAGGATAACACTTACAATTAGAATTCTTGGAGTGAAATCTAGTCCTTGCTTCTGGATTCTAAGAAGCATCTCATTCTCAAGAGCTCGCACTTGATCCAATATATAAACAACCTGCAGTTAGAAAACTTTTATTTAGGATGGTGCCAAGACATTATTTCACGAAGGCAAGAGTCAAAATATCACAAGTAAATGGAAGAAGGAGAAATATGCTTATGGTTCCTGAGATTTACCTGCCCACCAGTGTCAGGCAAGCCCAAAACATTGGCTTGACCAAAGTATCCATGAGGAGATAATATAACAACATTAAACACCATAGGTACTCTCCCAAGAAACGTCTCTAATGTAGAAGGATCAGGAGCCTGAAGAATGTCCAAGAGAAGATGCATCATCTCCAACACTCTTTCAGCAGTATCACCCCAACCTCTCTCAAAACCCATTCCTTGTAACCTGCAGTAAGAAATGAAGTCAATGCAGAAAACGTCAAGCTAAAATATTCTGGAGGAATCCTCACATCATTGTTCAAGCTTCATGGTGAAGACATGTCAAATGCATGATAGAAGTTAAGCTTACACATATTCAAACTCAGAATAGCCTGTATCAGGTTTAAGCTTAGTGAGATAATCCTCAGCCTTGACCAAAGCTGACTGAAGTTTGGAGATGCTCTGGATACGGTCATTTAGCATCAAAGTCTGTATCAAGATCATCAAGGTAAAGTGAAATCAGCCACGTAAGCAGATTACACAAAATACAAAAATAAAAGATTACATTAAGCATTTTACTGTAGAGTGGATATCAAAAGAACCCATGCATCAAAGAATTGTATTCAACATAAAACCTGCAACGAAGTATGTTTAAAGATAGAACAGGTGCCATTCAGCACAACCACTATAGCGCAAGAAGGAACTTCCAAGCTTACATGGCCTTTATATGTGTGAAGTCTGAGGAAATCAAGTAACGGCTCCAAGGAATCCTTGTTCCGAAACATAATTGATGAAAGGTGACGGTTGAGAAATTGAACACCATTGCCAATGGATGATGATCGAGATGGACGAGGAAAAGTAGCATTGAATGGTTCAAAATCAAGCTCCAATACAAAATTGTCATGAGTCCTAACGATATTTAAAATTAGAAATTTAAAATCAAAATGTTAAGAGATCACAACCCCAGGTCATAAATTTCAAAAAGAAAATAATAACCATAGAACGAATAGAGTTCTTACGTTCCATCTACAAGCTCCTCTTTGAAGTGAAGATATTCAGGGATACTCAATTGCTCCACGCTAAGTTCATAAACATTAACACGGACATATTCCCAGACACCAGGTCTTGGACGAACAGCGATTGCCACAAAAGGAGGCAAAACTATGGCTTCCTATCACCCAAAAAGAAAAGAGGAAATAGCAAAATGTAGCGACCTTCGTAAATTTGAGTGTTCAACCTTCAATTTATAGTTTGTGATTAATTAAGCTTGGATTCAAATAAGGGAAAAACTTCTTTATGAAGCGTGTATAAAATGTGAACCGACTAATTCGTCATTCTTGGAGACATAACATAAGAACTCACTTAGGTCAAATGTGAATGCATTTTAAGTTCACCTGGGGACGATAAGTTCATAACTAAAAATTTTAATAGTGAAATTTAAGCTTAATGGTTCATCAAGTTAAAAAGGGTACTTCCCCAGGTATAGATCTGGCTATCCTCACAACCATCAGGCGAAAATTTCACTAAGATGCCACACTTTCAGCAACTACATTCTGCAATCTAACTGTAGTTAATGGTGTGCGGTATGCTTCAGCACATTTATATTATGTGGACCAACCAAATAGAAGTCTACCTAAAGTCGTATGACATATGGGTGACTAGTATGATTTCAAACAAAAGTGTGATAGTCATATTCACCTGTGCAGACTTGAGGATTTCGCCGAAGGGACCATTTTTAATATCCTGCGATGCTTCATCCTCACCGAGGATGCTTTCGAGCTCATCAATCAAGTTATGGGGTTGCAGAATCCGTTTTCCCTGAGCCACATACCTTCAAAAGCAAAATACAACCATCAATAAATCAAAATCCACAAGTAATATATTTTCACCAAGATCAGAGAAAGAGAGAAAGAGAAAAGCAGAACAGAGACACACGCCTGAAATACCAAACACTCATCAGACTGCAAAACTTCGTGTTTTCTTTCATTTCCTCAATAAAATTACACCAGACTAAGAAATTTTAACACGCAACTTTGCAAATTGCAGCACCGAAATCTGTTACCCTGGGGCAAAATTGTACAGTAATCAACATAAGATAAGGAAGATACAAACTCTCTCGTTTGACAACACACAGACTTGAGGATCGCGTTGATGGAAGAAAAAGGAACACTCCTAGTTTCTCAGGTTTTCTCAAAATCATTTAAAGAGGCGGGATCGGACTAGGAGGAAAAGGATCATGACGAATAGTTTAGAAAAAAAATGTTGAAAGTAAATGCAAAAGAAGAGCAGTACATTGAAAATGTTAGTAAAAACACTTGGGAGATGGGGGAGGTTGGTGGAGAAGGGGGAGTGGTTCGAACCTGGAAAGGAGAGAGACAAGCTCGTTACGATGGGCGGAGAGGGTATCCTCTACCCGGTCTCTGATACTGGGAACTCGACCAAGCTTACGCTGAGACATGATCGGCTTCTGGTGGGAGAATAGAGAGCTCAGAGGAAATTCCTCGCAGTGAGTTGAGTGATCGAGAAAGGTGGAAGTAAGAAAGTAGAGCAGATTTTTCTTTAAAGTGGGATGTGCGACGTGTTGGTTCGAGAAGAAGCGAATTTAAGCAGCAAAGAGGAGAGAGAAACGGAAGCAAGGAGGAAGGAGGTGGTGACGTGGCGAACGATGATTAATCCGCTCAATGGATAAAAGTTAAAATGAAAGCTACTCCATTACGTCGACGTTGTTTTGGGTGGATAGGATTTTTATTTTTTTGTAAAATTAATTAATTAATTTAGTTTGATGCGGAAAAAAGTAGGATTAGACAAGTCGGACCGGAATTACTGGGATAAAGACATGGACATAGACTCATGTTCAATGTATTTGTCAGCTTAAAAGATGGTTGAGAATATACATTTTCATATCATAAAATCAATTTTTTTACTTTTAATGTATTTTAAAAGAATAACTTATCACATATTAAAATCTAAAATCTAGAAGATTTTTATATTTAAAATGCATTTTAACTAAAAAAAAAAAGCTGTTTTCCCATTTATGATTTATATATAGTCCCGCCCACAATATTTGCATCGTAGGATTTGAATCTAGGGCTTTACCCTGATTCAACTTTGCTGACAATTAATTTATTATTTATTCTACAGATGCCGACAAGAGGAGCGCAGCGATTGAAGAAATTGGTAAATAGGGAATCCTAAGATGCATGTGATTTGGCGGAACATTTAAAAAAATCAAAAATATATTTAACAGTATTTTTTTAATAAAATGAGATAATTTCCTTTATATATTTATTTTTATGTATGTAAAAGTATTTTTCTACCGTGTTTTTAAACAAACACAAGAAGGTAGAGACATTGGCATTTGTCCCCAACAATTTCACGTGATACTTGTATGTTGGTTAGGTTTCTGGCGTGTTTATGACAAAATAATTTGGCTATTATTTTTTTTGCTATATTTATATTAACGAAGGCCACATTTCAAACTTAATTTAAGATTTATAAGATAAATATGTAAAATAAATTTTATGTTGAATTTTAATAAAAGTATTTTTACAATAATATGACATACCCTTAATTGGTATCAACTTCTTGTTTCATGAAGTGGCAGTTTGAATTGGCAAGCTGGTATTAAGTTACATTTTTAAAATTAATTGTATTTCTCTTACGGGAAGGTATGGACGTGATTATTAAATAATCAGCGATAAATACTATAAATCGTTTAGGAATTGCCTCCTGTTTCACAGTAGCGTCGAAGTAATTAAGTTCAGACTAATTATCTTTTGCTTTTTTGGGGTGGGTGCTTAATTGTTTTTTGCTTTTTTGGGAATGAACATCAGAATTGGCTGCCTTTTTATATTTTAAAACAAAATTAACAAGCCTGCGCCGGTAGAGAGAATTATTGTGTGCATGTTTAGAAATGAGCTTACAGATTTTAAAAAAAATTATGAAATGTAAGAAGATTTACAAATTTTGAGATACTTTTTACAGATTTAAATATACATTTTATCCTGATTTATGTGTGTCATTAAAAAAAATTTCTAATATCAACCGTCTCCGTCAAAGAGCTCAAAAATATCATCCTTAATACAAGTTATTACTTGCGGAAAAGAACAAAAGAGAAAAGGCTTTAGGGATGGTCGATTGTATTGGACAAGTTGGGGAGGGAAAGGCGGAGATTCAAAGGAAGTGAGCCGCCCCACACAGTCCCTGTCGTTGATTAATGATTACCAATAGGAATCTGTGTTCCCCTCCACTCAGCATTTCTTTAAAACCTTATCAAGATAAATGAGTTTATAAATTCTAAAAAGAATTGAGGGAGTTTAAAAAAAATTTACAGATTTTAAGATATTTTTTATGAATTTTGATATTCTTTTTTACAGATTTTAAGATTTTTTTATTTTAACTTAGGGTAAATATATCACAAGCATGCACTTAATATATTATTATTTGTTTCAATCCCCTCCCGCATCCTTATCCCATCCCGCCAATTAACAGATAAACAAAGGCAACCTCACCTAATCAATCCCCTGTGTGCCCCCACGTCTCCTGTCTCCGTTCAAATAAAATATCTTCATTTCAGAACTCAGGACTGGAGGGATGGATTAACGACCTCAACCTTTTTAATCATATTCCCAGGCATGATGATGCATCTTTGATATATCCATATATAATTGTAAAAAAGAGTATATCCGTATCGTTACTCGTCATTACCCATCGGCGGCGTCGGGTGTTAATTTTTTACTTGTTCATTTCCAATCTTATCCTCGCCGCTGTCTTATTCGGTCGGTCCGTTTTGATCACAAGGAACTTCAATCTCCAATCAATCGGACGCTGCTGTGTGAGTGGTTGAAAGTGGAAGCAGCTTTCAAGTTTTAATCTATAGACTTTTTATGAAGGTCATGTCATTACACACTATAATGTTAGCATGCTGATGTATCGATGCTGTAGTCTATATAGTGATCGTTAAGAGTCCTAGAACTGGGCCTCGTGATCCATACCATAGGCCCATTCATGTTCACCTGCCGCAAACATCCGATCCGTCGTTGCATTAGGTGCTCAGCACTCAAGACACCTTCGCCGGTGCCGCTCCTGCCTCCGGTGATGGTGTTCAAGTTTTCGACGTTACGGCCTTCGGCGCTAAGGCTGATAACAAGACCGACAATGTCATGGTCAGAACACTATGTGTGTGTTTGGGAACTCCGTTAATGGATTTTACAGATTCTGAGGCATTTTGTGGATTTCGAGATGGTTTTACGGATTCCAAGATGGTTTTTATGGATTTCGAGACGGTTTTTACAGATTTCAAAATGGTTTTATCTCGACTTACGTGCACTGTTTTGGTAAGGATGTTGCCAAACAAGCACATAATAATTTCGTTTCGATTGGAAGCGAAGGATCATTTAATTAATGATGGACAGTTCAAATAGAAGTATACGATGCTTGATCTTGTTTGCTCTGTGTAAGTGCGCAGGAATTCATGCATGCGTGGATTGCGGCATGCAAGAACAGCACTACCCCCTCAAAGGTATTGAGTTCGCCGGGAGTGTATGTCGCCGGACCAACGTTGTTTGCAGGCCCATGCAAACCCCAAAGCCCGTCACAGTTGATGTGCTCGCAACCATTGTAGCCATCGTAGACTCCCTCCGAATGCCTCTCCCGAATGGTTCATCTTTGAACATGTCGACGGACTCGTCATCACCGGCAACGGAACTTTCGATGGCCAAGGCGGCGTTTCCTGGCAATAAAACGATTGCAAGGGCAAATCCACCGATTGTATTTCCCTTCCATCGGTAAGAAACTAATTACTTGATTAGGACTTCAGTTGATTTGATTAATTAGTTGAGCTTGAGGCTAGTAATTTATACAGTTTGTATGGCCTTGACTGTTGATAATTAATGTTGATTACTCCGCACCTGCAGTCTCTGAAGTTTAATGCAGCGAGTAATGCGGTGGTGAATGGCATTACTTCCCTAAACAGCAAACAATTCCACTTCCATCTCCACGAAAGCAGCAACTTCACGGCCAGTTACGTTATCTGACGATAACGGCACCAGGGAACAGCCCTAACACAGATGGAATGTATATTGGGTCCAGCTCTTCCGTGTCTGTGTCGCACAGCGTCATCGAAACCGGCGATGACTACATCTCCATCGGAGAAGGGGCCACCAACTTCACCATCCTCAACATCACCCGCGGGCCAGGCCATGGAAATAGGGCGGGGAGCCTTGGGAAG
>JANTPZ010095689.1:0-12466 GCA_025593235.1 Vachellia pachyceras | reverse complement strand
TGGAAGAAATTTTAAAATTGGTTTATTCATGAGTGCTATTTATATCTTACATTTTAAAATTATATATTATAAAAGACATAAGATCAGGAAATGTTGAACGGGGAAGTACTGCGAGGGGGTTGAGGCGTGGGGGTTGAAGGTAGCTAGCTAACAACTATAGTCAATGGCCAATGGAAAAGATTGACTTTGACCCTTCCGCTTTCCTCACTTTAATTTTTCCCTTCTAGCATCGCTTTCTCTTGTCACTAGACAATGGCCTAAGCGTGATGGCGCTGCCACAGACAAATACGCATAAATCATATACTTGTCTTGTAGATTATAAATTATAGTGAAAAAGTATATTTTACCGCTAATTCATACCAAACTATTTGTGATGGCGCTATGAAAGTACGTTCATGCAAATCGAGATAAAACTCCTCTCACACACTTGTCTCGTAGACTGTAAATCATATTGAAAAAATAGTTTTCACCGATAATCCAAACGGGCACAATCCAAATCTCGTCGTGCACTGATAATTTTGACTTTAATCCGTCTTTGGGAAACTGTAAACTGACCCTTTTGCCTTTTTTATGTACTGTTTCTTGGTTTTTTAGTATTGATTCCTTGTAATTAATTTTTACCACAAACATGACGGATTATGATTCGAATCTCTTAAAAAAATGCTTATATTTAGCATATGATATGTCATAAATAGGATTTTCTCAAATAGAATGACGCTTTTAAAGTAGTGCTTGACCAAAATAAAACTAGATGAGAACTCCATTCTGTAGCACTTTTGTGTTTTTTTTGGAATGATCATTCGTATTTTCCCATCTAAGATGTGTTGATGGTGCCAAGCGTATATTCCAAATCGTTGCATTAAATGGGGGTTGAATTACTTTCCAACACAGTGTGTTGGATGAGCGTTTGGACTCTCCAAAGACACGTTCAACAGTGTTTTTCGTAAATCGAGATAACCTCCTTCACATACTTACTTCGTAAATTATAAAAGCACTTCTTCAATGTTTTCCCAAACGGGCACATGATCAATATAATGTCCAACAACCACCGTTTGTTTGCATTGTACTGTACCTCGATCGATGCGACAGTTAATTAACATTATGTGAAAATAATTACTCATAAATTAAGGAATCTAAATATATTATTTTAAAGAATTTTTTTAATAATTTTTTATACAAATTTAATTGATTTATAAATGTTTTTATATATTTTATAGTACATAGAAATAAAGCTTTAAGTAATGTAAAAATAATGTATATTTATTGAGTATAATAATTTGAAAAATTGAATATCCAGAGTTTATAATTTTCTTTATACAAATTTACTTGATTTATAAATTTATATATAATTTAACAGTACACAAAATAATGTATAATTATTGAGTATTTATAATTTGAAAAATTGATACTTTTTGATTCTAACATTATTGTTTTAAAGAGAGATGTATTTCAGATATGGGATAATTATATTTTTGTAAATAAATAAATTACATTGACAAGGCCAATTGAGTCCTGTCCTCTAGATTTTAGTGCATAAAGACTTGGGCACTGGACTGTATTCTTGTAAATTATTTATATATGAACTGTGATCGATGAATCACATTATTATTTATTACCTATGGAGAGTGGTAGCTGGAAGAAATTTTAAATTTGTTTATTCGTGAGTGCTACTTATATCTTACATTTTAAAATTATATACTATAAAAGACAATTGGCTCCGTTTGGCAATGCGGTGGAAAAATACTTTTACACAAGTCGAGACAAATATGTGGAGGAGATTGTCTCGTTTTGCAGAAAAACACTGTTGAACGTGCTTATAAGTAGAAGCACCGTGTTGTCAAACGGTGCCATTAGGTCAAATTATCTTGACTTTGAACCTTCCTCTTTAATGCACATTTACGTAAATCATATACTTATCTTGTAAACTGTAAATCATATTGAAGATATAGCTTCCACCGCTAATTCATACCAAATTGTTTGTGACGGTGTTATAAAAGCAAGTTCATACAAGTCGAAATAAATAAAACTCCTCTCACATGCTTGCTCCGTAGATTGTAAATCATGCTGGAAAAAGTAGATTCCACGGCTAATCTAAATGGGCGGCACGAGTCCGACTCTAGTGGCACAATCCAAACCAACTCTATCTTGTTTTCAAGGCCGTAGGTTGATTGTTCGGTTCCTTTTGCATTAGGCTAATGTGTTTTGTATTGCTTTTTTTTTTCCTTTTTATTATGGGACTATAATGAAATTCTCTAATTAATTAAAAGCACATGGAGAGAGCCATCATCATCAATTATACTAAACAAAATCCAAATATAAACATATAGCTATTTATTTAAAAGGAAAAAAATAGAACTCATATTTCATTTAACCCTAAACGCATTTCACAAATGTCGAAGAGGACGTCTGTGAAAATACAGTAGGAGCTTGCACTTCCATCATCATTTCACTAAACTTGAGGGCCAATATGGGTTTGGATAACATCACATAACTGCTCATCTTGTGCTCATCCTCTTCTTTTTCACCATTTGTTATTGGAACACTTCCCTTTGAAACTCTCAATGGTTCCATTGCTCGTACCCTACATTTCAATAATCCGTTGCAATCGCAAAGTTGCGTAATTGTGCGTCATCCGATTCTTAATATAAGATACAGTTGATTTCTTTTGGGGAAATTAATGAAGTTAACTAACTGATTTGTTGTTCTAAACTGATATGTAATCTAATTGATGTAAGACCCGGTTGAATTTTTTGCAAGATTAAAAAAATGCTAAACAAATTAATCAATTATAACATAAATTTTGAAACATTTGTATATCTTATTAGATTATATATTAGTTTATCAATCAGATAAATCAGTTCGAGAAAAATGACAATAACATCAACAAATTAGCTTCTTTAATCTTTAAAAAAAGTTAACCGGATATTATATTAAACACCGAAGGTTGTACATGTTATGGTTAAATAATTTAATTAGATCATTTAATCTCTCTAAAAAAATCAGTTTACTCTTATATACCGGAGGCAGTGTATCACATTGGAGGCGAATGCATATGTAAAAGTATGGGAGAAGCAAACAAACCTGCATTCAATGTGACAAGAGTACTTAAGTAAGTTAGGGTTATACTCTGTACCCCCACTGCATATATATAACAAAGAGATCATTAATTGAATTCTCAAACTGTGAAGACTCTAAATTGTGAATTCTCAAATTGGTTTTACCTAAAACTTGGAAGTGACATTCTGATTTTTGGACCCATCCATTGCTTTACATTCATAGTAGGTACTGCTATATATATATATAATACACACACATCATGAAACATCATCCAGATTAATGACCATATTTGTAAAAAAAAAAAAAGGAAAAATTAAGAGAGGTTAAAGGCATAAAATCTACTGACCAGCATTTCTGAGAGTGATATTACACAAATCAGGGCTTTTGATTTCGGTTACTTGAACATCTTCCATCTGATTGCTGCAGGAGGAGGAAGTGTGAATTCCCATTGTCTCCAAAAACCCACTCTTCCTTCTAACTGCTGTAATTTTCTGCTTCAGAGGATACAAATTCAGTCAAGTTTTAATAATATTGGTGTCAGCTGTCCCATATCAGTTGGCTATCTCTCAATTTTAAGACTCTTCTCAAATGTTTTTTTTTTTGCGTGTATTTATTTGGATTTTTAGATTCTACGTAAATGTGAGACACTTTTATATCTTACATGAGGAAATAAAGTTCAGTTTTCAATATTTTTTTATGATTTATCAAAGATAGACATACACCTTAAAAGATATCAACCACATCTTCAAAGATATAGTGTCTATATTTAAAAAATAAAAAATAACCATTCTTTACACATAAGATATCAAAACATAACTCATTTTTATGTAAAATTTAATGATCCAAAAGGGAAAAAAAAACATTTGAGGAGATACCCACAACCTAGAGGCAACAACATTACACACTCTTGTAACTAACCAAACGTCAACAGATACGATCATGGGCGGACCTAGGTTACATCTAATGGGTACAGTCACACTCACTGACTTCTAGAAAATTATATATATATTAGTACTGTGTGATTTATTTTACATCTACTCATTTGCTAATTTTGAACCCACTAAAGTTTTGCTTAAATTCTTCACACTTATCTTAAACCCACTGTTAGAAAAGATAGTTTGCACCTTTGAATTAGGATCCTGAATCCACTACTGGATATGATTTAAATTAATGTCCTTATATCATACTAACAAAGAGTAGAATTTTTTTACTATAAAATAATTAACAATACGCGGGTCTGGAAGTGTGAGAGTAAATTCACAAAAGTAAATATATAAGGTGAACGAACAGAGGATAGATTCAAAGAATGAAAAACAGGGGATTGATACAAGGTACCAATCTAATATAAAAAGAAATATTAAATTAATAAATAAAGGCAAACCTCGACCTACTTTGGAAAACCTAGCCACCTGACTTGGGAGGCCCACTTCCTAAAAAAAAAGTGGAGCAAGTTAATGAGTATAAATCATCTCAAAAGGTGATATGTGAGTGGTGATATGAAGATGCAACCTTGCGTCCATGATTGCAAGCTTGATCACTGTTCACATACACTCGCGTAGCCCATCTGTTTGTTCATAAAGTAATATTAAAAACGTGATCGATATATTTATCCCAACATGTGAAAATATATATATATATATACATGTCTTTATGTTCGCCACTAGCTTCTGATCTGAACATGTAATATGATCTAAATAAAGCTACTAGAAGGTGGGCTTCAGATTCTCTCTCTCTGTCATCATGTTGCAATTTGCTCACTCCACTTGCACAAAACCGTTGGCTGCCAAATGTAAGTTTTAGCTTTTTAAAGATGGATTCCATCAGCATCCAAGATCCTGATGCTACCTCTGCTTAGCCTGAGAGCTTTTTTTTTTTCAAAAGTAATTTTACTCTAAAAATTTTAAAATAAAGTAATATTATCTCATTCTGTTATAAAACTAACGCTGACCGTTAATTAGTTAATATTGACAATTTACATTTTTAACGTGTTTTTAGGATTAGAGCTGTGACTTGTAAGTCACATGGCAACAAGTAACCACTGTGCCTTACCATTTCAGGATTCACAAGGAAAATGAAGATAATGAATAATATTTAAAGTAAAATATGTGATATAGATCTAATCTAAATGCAGAATTACAGTAAGAGGAGGCAATAACATGGATATTATAGAAACATACGCGCAGGATGTTGGGCGGTTCCAAACAATTCCGGCGATCACCACCAACTGGCAAACATTACAAACTAATGATGTTAATATCAGTAAACATTAATTCAATCATATTAAACCATATTGACTCCCTCCTGTCAAATTAAACGTACTGTACCATTGGATAACATCTAATTGAATGTAATTATATTATTGATGCCCCTAAATTAATTTCCAGACTAGGAATATGCATGAGTCTAAGGAGAGAGATAATAGACAAAATGATAGATTGTACCCATAAAAAGTGGGATTCGTTTATCTCTAATGTTTCAGACTATGCAGAATAGAGAATCTTGGACAAAAATTATGATTCACGTATTGAATCTTATAAAATTATGGAAGTTCTTATTAATTTCCAGAGTAAGAATTGCATAACCTCATCGAATACACCAGCTGGACTGTCCTCATAATTAGCGAGAAAGAAACCGCCTAGTGTGTATCTGCAATATGACAATTATTAAACTCAAGCTCAAATCCCACAATCTCTAGAATGCGTTTAGATTTATAGCAGCAGAACAATTTCACTAAAATTAGCTACATACCCAAACAATTCAACTAATCTGAATTCTTTTGGAATGCATGCTCGAGCTTTTTCTGCTTTCACAAGATGGAGCTGATACACGGCACTGAATAACATCAAGAGAGTGTGTTAGAATTAGCGGTGGCAAAAATGATTTTGTTTTATTGCATCTGAGCTTTGCAGACTTTAAAGTATAAGTGCGATGTTGTTAATGTTTAAATATGATGTTTTAAAAAAAAATATGATGTTTTAAAAAAGTTAGTTTTTAAAAAAACAACATTAATATCATAAAGAATATTAAAAAGCTATTGTACCTATATCATTATTCTACAAGTGATGTGATCTTCACTGAAGAATGTGATCTTCAAGTGAAGGGCGACGTGGTGCTATGTGGAAGGGGCATAGAAGAAAAGAAATTCACACCGCAAACTTTTTACCTAACGCTATCCCCAGGGAAAAAAAATGAATCCCCTCCCCTAACAACAAATTATCGAACTTTGTTTTTTTTTTGCCAGAGCTACAAATTATCAAACACACAAAGGAAACAGGTAATAATAACTTGCCTGCCTTTGAATTTCCAAGGAGGCTCACCATATCCAGACGAAGAACTTGATTTTCCGCTGTCCATGAGTCCCGAATTGAATTATCAGAAAATGATTTGCTCAGGGAAAAGAAGAGGCATTCTTTTGGGTACTACGCAAGCAAAGTTTTTGAGAAAAATGCAGCTGAGGGAAGAAGTTAAGGAAAACGAAATGTTTGGTTTGTTGTGGTTTGGTTAAGGAATGGGGAAAATGAAGGCGGTGGGAGAGTGAGGGAGCAGAAGACGAGAGAGAGAAGAACCGACATATAGAAGTAGGAGAAATAAAGGCATGAATGGACAGAAATGGATAGGAGTTTATTTTGTGCGAATTATAAGGACCACACAACGGCCTAACGTTTGGCGGCACTAAACAATATATCAACTTGGCCAAAAAAAAAATATCAACTTGCCAAAATGGAGCGATGGTGAGTGTTTCATTCTTCTAATTCTGTGGGCGCTATGTTTTATGATTGTGAGGGTGGGTTTATGCTGCGAAGATTTCAAAATATATTAAGCTATGGATGTGGATAAGGAAGAGAATCGGGAAGATTAAGAGGCGAAATTTGGGAGACGACTGGTTACTGGTAGGGAAGCTCGTTATGATGAGTCTTCAAAATCGTCGGCGGCTTGGTGGATGCAAAAGGGTATGAAGGGTTCTGGGGATTATCGAAGGGAAGAGTTTTTTATTCCTCACTTAAGCTCCACTCTCCTTTCTCTAAATAAAAGCCAATACTATTTCTTCTCCGTTACTGATCTCATTCCCATCTCCGATGCCTTTCGACAGCTTCGTCTTCGGAAATCTCAAGACAAAGTCCGATAATAAGGTTCATCATCATCTTTTTTCTTTTCGTGAAATTTAATTGGGACCATCGACATTTCATACTTCCTTTAAATCTTGTATTTCTTTGCTTTCGTTATATGATTTTTATGAGTTGCCTGGCACTAATGCGTTCTTTGTTCCTTTCTTCCATTTAAGAGTTTTCTCATATAGTTGGTTTTCTCAAAAGATGTCCAATGGGGCGTAGCTTAGCTGTCGAGGATTGAGTAGTTTCTTCTATAAATTTTTTTATTAGTTGTAGTTGAAAAAAAAAACAGTTCTTTGTTGTAATATATAGCAGATGAGGGGATTGTTTTGAAAAGCAGAGGTATTGGTGCGGCCGTTGCCAGGGATGACTTTCAGGGGACTGTTTTGCCTTATGTCATCCTCCAGTAATCCAAGTGGCCATTGCAGTGGCTCTTTGGCCGTGATGCCGAGCCGTTCTGATGTTGAATTGTCTTTTGGGGGGAGAGCTCTGTGTATCATAATCTGCTTAATTTCCTTAATTTAATGTTGTGAATGAATTATCAAGGATTGGTCTACACTGGAATACAATAATGACATTGGGTGATTCATGTAGCTGAGTGGAATAAGGCTTTGTTGTTGTTGTGAATGAATTCACCAAACCACAAGCTTCTCATATTTGTGGTGCCTTTGGATTACTCTTGTGGGAGAACTTTATTGCATTTATGTTGTCTCTGATTGATTTGTTGTTGTTTTTCTGCCTCTGCTATTCTCTTTTTATGCTCCACTAACCACCTCACTTACTCTAACCAACTCTACAGAAAAATTCTAGGATTTACCTCTCAAGTAATCCTCTGACCCTTTTCTATTTACTATCAATTTTTATTTTTCACATGGTCAGTTTTAGCATAGTGATTCGTATCAGCTTATGCATATTGTTATATTTTAATTGAATGGTATGTCAATCCTACTATTGGAAGAGATTCATCAAACAAGGGCTGCTGATAAATTGGGCAAAACTCATTTGGACCAGGTCTAATGTGTTTGGATTAGCTTTCGAGAATAGCTTCCAGGGAAAAAAGCGATAAAAGTGATTTTAGAGAATAAATTTTAAAAAATATCTTCTAGATGACTATGTTTTTCTGCTCCCAAACCATGTTTTTCTTGCCAAAATGGATTGTGGAGAACAAATGTTCGGGTGGCTTAGCCAAAACCATGATTTTGAGGATTAAAAACTATTTTAAAATTTGGACTGGTGTTTGGCTACTCTACTTTTGAAACCATGGTTTGGGCCAAAATCATGGTTTCAAAAGTGTTCCCACACGCACAGAGCAAATTCCTGAGCCCCACTGGTCCCCACTGGTCTATGTTGTTAGGCCAAAGAATCTCTTCCATTAAGTTTGAATGTAGATTCTATATAGAATTTTGAGTTTGGGAAGTTAAATTCGAAGTTTACATAATGTTATTGGTGGATATCTTGAGCTCTCTCTTTTTTACTCTAATAAAATATTTTTGCTGACTGAAATCTTTGTTCCGTTGGTCCTTTTTGTTGAGCATAAGTTCATTGTAAAGGAGAAAGTTTTTGGATGGTTCGGTTTTCAAAAAGTGGTGCTGTGAATGCTGCATTTGGATCTGCTTATGTAAGTGAATCTTTGTTTCTGTGTAAGTGAATCTTTTACTTCATGTATTTAGTTATACCAGATGGTTACTGCTTGTACTCTCCGGCTAATATAAATATATTGTTTGCATCCTATAATTCAGGTTTGGGCCAACGAGATTAAAGAAGACCATGATGTACAGTGACAGTGATGTAAATTGCAAGATAAGCTTTACGGTATTTGCAACTCCAGTTCATGGTCAGGTATGTAGAATAATTTTAAATTTGCATTATGTTACTTCGGCTTTCTCTTTGATGTCTCAAGTGGCAATTGATATTCAAGCATATTGATAGAGTACCAGAGATCATGTGATTTAAATGAAGTTAGTGGATCACTTTGTTACCATATTTTGAGGAGTTAGTTTGTTTTCTATTACAAATACTGAAGAGGTATTATTTATAAATATCTCAATTAGGACGTTTTATTATTAAATCATTTTTTAATTCAAATATTTAAATAAAGATACTTGGATTTTGTTATATTATCTTATTGTAAT
The DNA here is from genome assembly GCA_025593235.1 of Vachellia pachyceras. Classification (NCBI taxonomy): domain Eukaryota; kingdom Viridiplantae; phylum Streptophyta; class Magnoliopsida; order Fabales; family Fabaceae; genus Vachellia; species Vachellia pachyceras. The sequence goes on along the minus strand of JANTPZ010095689.1, from coordinate 3,168 downwards.
CTTTGCTTATAAATAGGCTAGTCTCACTAAAGTTAGTAATTGAGAAATAATATGTCAATATGTTCATTTGGATTTCTTGGATTTGCTTGAAGTATTTGGCTAGTGTGGAGGGTTCAATAGTGTTGGAAACTTTTCTCTAGACCACTGTGGATGTTTTTGCATTGGTACTTGAATGTGGTGGCAGTAAGTTCGTGGTTTCATATTGTTGCTTCAACACGACCATTGGTTTTCCTTGGAGTTAGTCATTTGTGTTCTGCCTCACCCAATCTTTGTTAGTTCTTCACTATCACAAATAAAAGACCTGCAGAAGAAGAATGTAGATTTGGAGGAAGAAAATAATTTTCTAAGAGTAAACTTTTTGAATTACAACCATAATTGCACCAAAAGGCAAACACCTTTGCTGAATATATTCGTCTCACTTCGCAGCTACAAACAATGGAAATTGACCATAGTCCAAGGCTTTACTTAGCAGGCCAAAATGGTTTAATGGTATTTTATTTGATTTACTACTGCAGATTATCTCTAAATTAACCGTTAATCCCAAACCTACCATGCATTTTAGTTGGTTTTATTTATTGCATTGGAGTGGCTTCTATTGCGAAGAAAAATGATAGAAAATCTTTTGAGATGGTTCGAACATGTTCAAATAAAGTTATTGGAGTCATAGAAAGGTTGATCAAACATTAATGAGTTTTCTTAAAAGAGGTAGTAGAGATAGAGAAAGACTAAAGCATAGACTCTGAGGTTATAGAGAGATATATATTTTGCTTAATAACTTATCCAAGGATTTAGTCTATGATTGGGCATAGTGGCATCATATGATCCATTTAGTTGTGCTCATCTTATGATCCATGCAGTCAACACTTTTTTATGGGATAAGGTTTTATTGTTGTTATCGTTGTCCAGTAATTGCATTGCCAGTTGGCCCAGTTCCACAGTCTGCAGATTCAGAAAATGGCTAAGCCACATTGAATCACCCTGTTAATACTATCAGAAATTATGCATTACGCTTTATTTGCGATGTTGCATTTGTCTTTGGTGGTACGTACTTTCAACTACTGTGCTATGTGTTTTGGTTATATAGATATTCTGCCACTCTCTGATTTTGTATCTTCATTCTGAAGCCAACATTTGTTCATCATGATTTATCGAGGGAGAAAGATGCTGCAGTTGTTGCTTGGGTGATTGTATGTCTACATATTACAAAACCACAAAACTTTCTCACATATTTATTTTGTAAAATGCAAATCATGTTAGAAAAGTAGTATTTTTTTAGTAAAAATGGAAAAGTGGCTTTTACCACTAACATGAATAGACACTATGTTAAAGGTTAGAAAATTATATTATTATTGGGCCTAGGCTGGCTTACTTTAAAGGTTGACCCGTTTTCCCTGTTCCACTAAGAAAGAAAGAAAGTAAAAAGAGCCTCTTGCTTTTAGAATCCTTGTCTTTCTCTTGCAGCTAGCCTCTTGAAATTTACGGCTTGAGCTACCTTGATGGCTAAATAAACCGTCATCTCATTGTGTTTGGGAAATCCGTTGAGAGAAAGGAGTTACAGATTTTGAGATGGTTTTATGGATTTCGAAATCGTTTTTACGGATTTTAAGATGGTTTTATTTTGGTTTGTGTGCATCATTGGGAATAAGGAATTCCCAAACAAGCACATCCTTGTACTTCTAAAATGTATGTGAATAGGAACAATTCGAGAAGAAGATTATAGAGAAAATGAGAATTAGAGAACCTTAATTGTTTCTTTCAATCTAAGTTTCATTATGCTCAGATGGATGATTCCCCTTCTTAGTTGATTGTGTTTGCACAGCAAGTGCACACCGCCATGTAATAAAGTGATGAATGGAGTATTGTTCCCATGAGGATTTGGTTTCAAAATCAGGTCAAGCATTGATTATAACATTTTCACCTGATTTGAGTAGTCAAATATTTTGAATAAAGGTGAATTATGAAATAAATCTATACTGAAATTAAAAATTAATAAACTAAGTGATTCTTCAACTTTTAAGGATTAAAGGAGCCTAAGATTATTTTTTTCACTTTTGCACTTCATAAAACTTATTAATCTCCTCTTAAGTAGCATTTCAATGAGTATATGTATGCTAGTCTGAAGTTCAATAGTACTTGACAAAACTCTCTCAAGTCAAAGTTAATTTTATATTTCCGCTATAATACACAATGGGTGTGTTTGGATAGCCCGTTGGAAGAATGGACACAGATTCCGAGGTAAAATATGTAAGAGGAATTTTGTCTCGGTAAGCGTACCCGTTGTGCCAACGGGCAAACCAAACAAAGTAAATCTCTTCCTGCAAATAATGAAAACCAATGTTAGGCTTCAACCTCAATATGAAAATGCCAAGTTGGTAAACATATTTCTGATTTACCAACAATCCATCCATTTAAAAAAGTAAACTTCAAGTCAAGTATGATTTCAATCAAGTTTTACACTTAGATTATCTCTCTTAAACATAACTTAGATGAAAAACTCAATTTAAATGGTAGCCAATCACTTAGAAGCATTAAGCAAATGATGAAATCAACACATTTATATCATTAACTACTAAAAAAGATGAGTAATCAAATCTTATTCTATATAAAAGGTTCAAGATGATTCTAAAAATAAGAATTTTAACTACCCACGTTCAAAATAGCCACAAATAAAACTAATTAATATGGTCGTATCAGTAAAATGAGTGAAGCAAAGAAGGAAGAGTAGAAAATCTCAAGAAATAAGTTTCAAAGCTTCAATTTTTAGCTCCCAAACCTTCAAACTTTTCAAACCCTAGTAAAGAATGGCTCCAAGGACACCCAGTAAGTGAAGAATGACAGTTAGGGACAAGTATAAAGCCCCAATTACTCTCTATTTGATGTTGGTTGGAGCCAAGGAATCTGTTGGATTTCAGCTTATTTCTCTGTGTTTTGCCATTGTTGAAGTCAAAGAATCTGTTGCCTACGATCTAAGACCTTGTAGTCTAGTGGTATGATATCTCTCAGATGGAAAGTCACAGGTTCAATCCCGTCATTATAATCACATGCCATTATTGCCTGCTGCTTTAAATAAAAAAAAAATCTGTTGGCTGATACCAAAACTCTGTTCCCCCTTTTCTTATATTTCCATGGTATCTTAACTTCCTAAACTAATTAATTTGCAACTTCTCA
>JANTPZ010095688.1:0-10489 GCA_025593235.1 Vachellia pachyceras | reverse complement strand
TCAATTGCAACGAAGTGGTCAGAGGCAAGGTAGTGTTGTACATTAAGCAAGGATCTTGATATACCCTCGGATATTTTGCTAATCAAATTGTTGTCTTAAGTGCATCTCTGTTTCACTTTTCCAAGTTGCATGAGATGACTGGCCCTTCATCCTTTTGGATTTCTCCTTATCTTTGACGGTTGATCCTTTCTTCTTGGACTCCACGCTCGGATCCTGTGGAGGGCGATCACCACACACAGGGCAGACCATTCCTCGTGCACTGGAAAATGTCTTGGGAATCCCGCACTGCAAGCACATTCTAAATAAAGAGAGACAAAACCAAATTATCACATTAGAAGAAGCTAGGGAAGGCATATATCTGCACATGAGTGTATGCCTACAAGAGACTAGATCAGAAGTGAAATGTCAATTTAGCTTATCCCTCATTCGTTGTGAAAACTCAATTTGATGTCCCTTCGTCTACTTTGAGAATCTCCAAACAGTAAAACCGTATTTGGTTTGATGTCAATATCACTTCCACACAGCAAAAAGTTTTCATATGATCTCAGCGGTCGAGAGTATGATACTATACCTCTTCACGAGGATAAAATATTCCATACCCAAAAGACCAACGCATAATTGTGGGCACTAAAGGGATGCAAGAAAATCTCTTGGGAGTATCAGGGTGATTAGGATGATGCCATAATCTGATGATCTGAATAGGGATTATGCCATCTCTGAAATCTGCCTTGCTTAGAATGCTTTTACTGCAGGAATGCTTAGAGCTTTATGTGCTCATTACATCCACCACAATTAAATATGGAGAAACAACACCCCCCAAAATAAAAAATAAAAAAAATCAATATTTCGATCAGCTACCAAGGGGACTATGCATTACCTCAAAAGGTCTGCAGCATCCTCGGCATTAGGATTGGTCGCAATTGCTACCTTCTTGCCTCCTGATGATGCACCCAAAGCAGCTGGAGTTGGTGGTTCACTGCCATTGACATCACTTCTTACTCGCTCATGGATTCCAACAAGTTGAGGTTTAGCCTCAACCACAGCACCTAAAACAATGCATTGATGGTATCTTCATCTAATGAAAACTTGATAGGAATCATGATACTGAATGGAGAAACTGATTAAACCAGAAGAGAAAATCAAGAACATTGACATCATTGCATTTAATAGAAGTAACAGGCCAAATTAACACATCACTTTAATGTATCAATACTTAGCAAGTGATCCTATCTCTCAACTACAACTGTTATAAACCTTATATCACTCACTATGTGAAGTCCGCTACAAGGATCACAGAATACAATTGTGCCTTTGATTTAAACCATAGAGTTTCAACACAGTTTTATCTTCATTGTAGACAGGCGGAGTCAAGTGATCCTATCTCTATTTGTTATAGATAATATGCTTGTGCCACGACATTTGTGGGGCTGTTTACATCAATGTAATAGATCTCTAGCGATACTAGCATGTACTCTATCATGTCCTCTATTCAGTGTAAAATTAATTTCCCTGCATATACTTTCCTTTAACCAAAACTTGGAAGGACAAAATGTGATTCGAATAGTCTGAAAAGCTCCACAGCATATTAAAAAAAGAAAATCCAAGCAGAATTCCAAAATTCTATAGTTCGATACACCAAAATCCAAGGGTGGTATCCTAATAATTCTGATAAGATGCTTATTTGTAGGCATTCTAATGAGAAGAACTAATGAATATAAATAAAAATCCAAAATCCTAATCCTACCAGGGGGGCGTATGGACGAACTCATGGTGGGGGGGGGGGGCATACTACAATTTACCTGTAGGTAAATCTTTCTTCTCCTTGCGATGCCTCCGGCCACCATGCCTCCCTTGCTGTTGATCAGCTTCTTTAGCTGGGTTATACTCCTCCACGCTATTGTTCAGAAATTGAGGCGGCCCGGAAACCTCCAGAATGAAACAGAATCAGTCAGATATTTAATAAATGACAAAACTGAAGGGTTATTTTCCTGCTTCTGTAGTCCAGTTGAAGAGAAGATAGGATACTCTTTCAAATTTTCAACACAGTTATAAAAAAGTACCAATTTCCCACATTATACAGAGAATTCACTGGCAATAAAACGATACCCAAACAGAAAGACATTAGGGGCGAAATTACTTCGGAGAAGGCGTCGAATGCAGAAGGAAGTCCAGGAATGGCGGAAGGTTGTGGAAGGTCGAACATAGATCTGTCGCGGAGTGAAGGGTGAGCAGCTACGGAGGCTTCCCCACCGTGGCTGTCGCCGTCATCGGTGTCGTCGTCCGAGGAATTTTGGTAGTTGGTCCCATTACCGACGGTTTCTTTTTCTTCTTCTTCAGCCGAAGAATAGCCTTGCAGAAGAGATAAGCTCATTGGGTCCTCAGAAAGCTCCGAACTTGACCGGAAAAACGAACCCTACTTCGTTACTGAAGACACAACGACAAATTACGCACACACGGGAGAGTCCATGTGAGAAGCTGGCCAGAAAATTAAAACGACGAAAGAACTAACCAATTCGTAAATATTGCTTTTAAAAAAAAACAGAAATATTTAAATCTGTCTAAATTATCAATCTATTCTTAAATCTTAAATTTAATTTTGATCAATTGAGCTTCTAAAATTTTATGCACAATTTTATATTGTTGTTTAATCTTATCCCATCAATAATTTTTTCTGTAACCCATGAAGAGGTTACCCTAAGAGTTAATGGCTAGATACATGGGTCATGGGTGTCTATATCTATACCTTCAAAGTTAAAACCACAAGGTTATGTAGCATTAAATTTCATAGATTGTGACTCTGATAATTCGGAGCAGAAGTGGGATTTAACTTCTAAATTAAATTTGATATGGAGTAATATTTGAATGGATTACTTAAATTAATTATACAATATAATTAATAAATTGTAAAGAGGGATTTTTAGGCTCAAATTTTAAGAAAATTATTTATGAAAATGTCTCAAAAATTGTCAATGACAAGTCGAGTAGCACCATTAACAAGTAAAGCAGTTACCATTAAAAATTCTTGAGACCTTTTCATAAATAACTTCCTTCTATGGGACTTGAGTCTAAAAATCTCTTGTAAAAAGATTATAACGTCCCTTGTAATAAATTAAAAATATAATAAAACTTATAACGTATGCTCCTTGTCAAAGCCTCCTCCTCTCCTTTATGGATGAGGGAACAGATAACTGACACGTCTTCCGTTGATCATTTTCGAACAAAAATATGTTCAGGCAAAAAGAGACAAAGCAATCATACTGAAAACTAACAATGACAACCAAAAAAGTCCGATCAACTGAGGAGGAATTAATGGAAGTTGAAGACTCAACCGCAAAGTTTCAATATTTTTATATGAAAGCTCCAAAGGCATATGGATGTAGTCTAAATACCACTGCATGAAATAGTGGATCCGTTTGGGAACGTGGTACATAGATACTTTTACGCAGGTCGAGGTAAATACGTGGAGAAGATTATCTCATTTTGAGAAAAACACTGTTGAACGTGCGTTTGGTTTTATATGATTTAAGCTGAGGGTATTTTTGTCTAAAAATTATTAAAAATAGGGATATTTTTATCTTTAAAATTTACAATCATAAGATTAAATAGGCAATACCAGGGGAGTTGGGTATGTTCCAATCCTTCCTACATGATATTGTAGCAATCTATGTATTAGTTAATAGCTCATACCAAACATATTAAAACAAGATATACCAATATCAATCCTAACCCTCCAATGTCATGTACCAAACAAGGTCTAAGTATCAATAGTAGAGGTGGTAATGCGGGTTGAGCCCATTAGTTACGAGCTAGCTTGCAAAAGGTTGAACCCATCACAGAGCGAGCTCAAATACTCACATGCATGGGTTGTGATTTTCCCAATCTAAACCACCACCTTTTTTATTTTATTTTTTCATGCCTATATATTTTATTTTTCAATTTGGATTTGAAATATCTTTTAATTTTTTAATACCCAAAATGAAATATCATTTTTCATAAATTTATTTTATAAAATACACTACAACTTGAACATAAATTATCTAATTCAAATTTTAAATAATACAATTTAAAAATATATAATATACTTTATAAGATTGAATTCAAACTAAATATAAACCAATCGAATGACTAACAAACATATAATATTAATTAAATTCACATTATGATTAAAAGCTATCCACATATTTTTTATAAATCAATTTTAATTTTTTTAAAAAAAGTGGGTTGGCGGGCTAACTTGTGGAGGTTAGCTCGCCATGGGTGCAAGTCAAAAAGACCCGCATTCAAATGGGTCTGATTTTAACCAATCCAACTTACCAGGAGTTAGTAGATTCAACCCAAAAACTAAACATATATTACTAGCTCTAGTATATAAACTTGTAGGCATTACAAATATCATACTTTTTATTGATTGTTGTACTAAAAGAAAAGTTATAATTAAATTTAACTAAAATAACAAAATTCAACTTTTCATTATTCAACATTCAAAATCGAAACCGATTTGTAAATTCTAAATTAACGTCGATTCATTAAATAAAATTTATTTCACATCTCTCCTTATCAATATTCAATGTCAACAAAAACAAAATAAAATCTAAAAATGGTAATAAATAATTTTCTTAGTGACTTGTATTAAATATAGAAATTAGCCTTGTATTTTGTACCCCAAGGTTAAACTCATTTAGTAATGACCATCCCTTCTTCTTCTTCCTCCAATATAATGACTCGTTATGATAAACTCAGCTAGAGCCCTGCGACATCACTTTGGGTTGAATGTATGAGGCATTAAGTTTCCTATTTGATCACTTGGTGCCACAGAATTCAACATAGATTGTTTTGGCATTTGGTTGGTCTTATTTGGACATTTTGGTAAATGTCTCTTTAAAGATGTTGTCCCGTGTTTGGTTAGGTTACAGACATAATTTGTATTGCAATACTTTCATGCAACTCTAATTTGTCCATGTGTCTCCTCCAAAGGTAACTTTGTGAAGTGATCCCACACTTCTTGTTGTTTCATTTCCAATTTCACCAGTAAACGGAGGACATTCTCTAGTGGTTGGCGGTTGCTCAGAATTAAGAGTAGGACTATGACTAAACGTAGAAGATGGTCCACCTGGAGTTGGAGTCTCATTCTCACCAAAACATTGTGAAGATAGAGATTGGTCACCACTTGGAACAGGTTCATTGCATTGCACAAAATTACTACATGAACATACAACGGACAAGGCAACACATGGCAATGCAATTGATTCCAATGAGTATGTATTGTCAAGTGCCTGTTAAGTAACAGATTCCAACGAGAATGCTTGTTCACTTCTTGCAAATCTGTATCGTCAAGTGCCTGATACGTTCCTGCCAAGTGAATTTGATTCGTTGGAATCTGTTACGTATCAGGCACTTGACGATACAGATTTGCAAGAAGTGAACAAGCAGACTACAAAGAATCTTTCCTAGCCTAAACCCACAAAGAAGAGAGCAGAGAACTTAAAATTTTACTTACGTATCAGGCACTTGACGATACAGATTTGCAAGAAGTGAACAAGCAGACTACAATGAATCTTTCCTAGCCTAAACCCACAAAGAACAGAACAGAGAACTTAAAATTTTACTTAAACTTTCTGTAACTTCACAAGAACTTGAATCCATCAATCCATCTTTGCTTCTTCAAGGAGCCATCTTATCTAATCCACCTGGAGCAGAAGGGTGAGCGAATTTCCAACAAAAAACTGGCAAGGTCCAGTAACGCCCTGAAGCTGGTTCAGACCAACTTGGACTTGAGCTGTAGAAATAAAGGTGAACATAGATCACACCTGAAATTCTAACCCCACCACGCATGGCGATGTTATGGACCATGTTACCACATGCACTATCACCTGCTACGAAAACACTACTGAAATCTCAGTAATTTAGCCATGGCTCGTCACTGGGGTCTTTCGTCGAACAGTTTACGACCCATTTAAAAGCTTCCCAGCAATCTTCGTATGTTGTAGGTAGATAGTGTTCTGGAGAGAGATGGCACTCTACAGAAGCAACGACGACATTGACTTGGGAGACGAAAAGGTTCAAGTAACGGTGGTAGAGCTGAGAGAAGGTGGACTCGAATAAGAACCCACCGCCATGAACGTGGACCAAGATGGGAAGTTTTTGGTGGTTGTCATGATGGAATTGGGTAGTGGACTTTGGGAGGAGCAGAGATTGGGGGGTCGTCGGAGATGACGATGAGACTCCAGTTTGAGAAAATCATTCTTAAAATACTTATTTTTTTTTCCAATTTTAAATGTAACACTTGTATGTATTTTTCTTTTAATTAAATATCTTAATTTTACTTTCTTAAAATATTTAACTCTAATAAATTTAATTTACTATTACTATTGACCTCTATACAGGATTTAATAGTGTTAAGAAAACAAAATAAAAATTTAATTAAGAAAAAAAAATAGTATGTAATAAATTAAAAATTTGAGGGAAGTATTCGCTGAAAAATATATTTACCATTATATACACGCTTTGTTTGACTATTGTGACCATGAATCATTGAACCGTAGAGACCAGGTTCGTTCTTCAACGAACGAACCAATCCCTTCCCGAACAGACAAGTCTGCGCATTTCGCAGGCCAACGTCGTCGGTTCTTCTATTTATCTTCTTGCAACCTCTTTGACTCATTTCTACCCCTTTGGATTGATTGACGCTTTCTCTTCTTTTACCACCAAGCTCGGTGCTTGTGGGTGGGGGCTCTCTGCTATTATGGCACCCGCCATGGATAAATTCTTTCACAAGCTCCGTAATTTGGACGCTTACCCTAAAATCAACGAAGATTTTTACAGCCGCACTCTTTCCGGAGGTGTTATCACCGTCGTTTCTGCCGTCGTTATCCTCTTCTTGTTCTTCTCTGAGCTAAGTATGGACCTGCAAACCTCCCTTTTCTTAATCCTTTTTTTATTTTTTATTTTTTTTGATTGTTTTCAGAAGTTTAATGCGTTTGATCACCTGATTGGAATGCCCTGAAATGTTGAGGAAGATGAAGGGTCAATATCTACGTTTGGATCTTAAGGAAATCGTCTCAATTAATCCCTTTTGCCTGGCCTTTCGGCTGCATTAATTTGAAATATAAATTTGCAGTGAGAATGGTATTAACAAAAGAATGATATTTCAGAAGATGGAATGGAATTTACCTCCTTTTTCCACACTGTTTTTTTCTTGTGCCCCTGGGTTCCCGCAATCACATCACAGAAATTTAATTGGTAATGCTACCTTGTCAGTGCGTGTATAATGATATACTACCGCTAAATGATTATACAAACAATGTGCTCTTGCTGTTCCGGGCTTATGGTTTGTGTGATAACAGATTCCTTTACAAATTTGTGCGGTACCTCTATCTAATTGGTTTGTTGCTATATTTAACTTAATTATTGAGTGCCAAGGTTTATAACCGATTTGTAAATTATGTCTTCTGAGGAAAAAAAAAGATATCCAAGAGAAGTGTAGAAACTCATAAGATTGCTTTGAGCCATATTTGCCTGTGTCTTTACATCTTGGATGGAAAATTTTCTAATCCTAGCCCTTGATATATGAAATGTCTCATGTTATTACTCTTGTCAACTGGACTTTTGATGATGTAATTGTAACTAAATCTGTTGAGCTTATTTTTTCTGTAGTTAACATGGTGTGACCACTACTATCACTGTATGTACCAGTTCAGGGCTAACACAATTAGTAGTACTCCGATGTTAAAATAATTTATCGAGGCCATTTCTTTTACTACTGATCTATGTGATGTGACTATTTTAATCGCTGTAATTAATGGGATTCCGAGAAGTTTAATGTGACTATTTGGAAGTGCAGTTTGATTCCCAAAAGAAATAGTCACATTAATTGCTGTTAAACTATTTGGAAGATTTCCTATTTGGAAGTGCAGTTTGACATCACTTTTTGGAAGATTTCATTTGAGATTCTCTTGATGTAATCCATTAATTGCTGTTGCAGGTTCATACATCTATACAGTTACTGAGACTAAGCTTCTAGTGGATACTTCAAGAGGGGAAAAATTACACATCAATGTAATTCTTGATTTATAGTTTTGTTATTACTTTGATATAATCCCTCATGTTCCAAGTCCAACGTATGGACTGCTTGTTCATTCTTGGGTTGTAGACAAGAGATTATGTTTGCGTTAATTTGCTACTTTGGTGATTTACTTGTTGAGAGAATTCCATAAATGTACTTGTTCTGTTATTTTTTCCTTCCAAATCACACTATAAACTGTGTTGTCTGTGATTGTTTCCTCACCATTGTGCTTGGAAGTGCAGTTTGATGTCACTTTTCCTGCTGTTCGATGTTCGATACTCAGTTTAGATGCTATGGACATTAGTGGGGAGCAGCATCTTGATATAGTATGTACCGCATAAATTGCTGTCTATCAATTAATTGCATAGTTTTGCTAATTCCAATAGGATAGTATGATGTCACCCTAGTATTTGACATTCTGTTTAACTGCATTCTAATGATTTTCTCTTTCCCTCAGTCCCATATCGATACCGCTCTTTCTGATTGATGACTTATAGTGCACCATTCATCTTTGCAGAGACATAATATAGTCAAAAAAAGACTTGACGCCAATGGTAATGTAATAGAAGCCAAGCAAGGTGGAATTGGTGCACCAAAGGTTAGTCCAAATAATCCAAAATTCTACTTCTTAAATGTAGCTTGATTTGTATTAACTATGAACGTTATGCTCAATTTTGCAGTTTGAATGCTTATAGTTTACTCTTCTCAGTTACAGTATGGTCCTCTGTACTTTATCATTAACGTCAATTCACATTATAAGAACAACATGGAGTGGCTCTTATTGTTATGAAAATGTTGGCGGTGCTGTCACTGGGGTTTAATTGAATAAAATATTACCATTTTATCTTATTGCTATTTACATTTGACTTTGCTACCATTACAATCATAATATGCAAGAACCCAGTTGGAGCAGTTGATTTTCGAAGCACAAATATGAAATATGTTCTTCTGATCTCTCTATTTTTTGGCTTAAGACATGCTTATTTGAATGATGTTATTTGGTTCTCTTTTTCTGGATTTCTTTTATGATGCAGATTGAGAAGCCTTTACAAAAACATGGTGGCAGACTTGAACACAATGAAAAGTACTGTGGTTCATGCTATGGTGCAGAAGAGGCATGCGTGACCATTTGATAATAAATCTGCCTTAGTTTTCTTTTCCATTTGAAACTTCAGTAACATGTTTTGTTTTGGTTTTCAGATTGGACTGTAAAAAAGTTGTGTAGTGTTTGGGTTTTTGAAACTAATTTCTTCAAGTTTCCAGTAGAAAGAAAATCAAAATTTTGGCATCAAAGGATCTGCCTTTTGAAAAAAAAGAATAGAAAAAAAAAAGGTTTTAAAATTCACTTGCATAATTGCATAATTTGATGAGATTGAACCCTTTTAATATACTTGATTGTAAAGGCTAATTTTTATGGAAAAATGAAAGCTGTTGATAGTTATAGATATTAACTGCTAACCCTCTAATTTTCTATTTACCATATTTTCACTCATCATTATATTCTTTAGTTGTCTTGTTAATATCAATCTTGTGTTGGTAAGAAAAGTAAAGAAAAATATAAAGATCTTCCTACGTGCATCTTAATCAAATTTAAAGATAGAACGATATAAAAAAACCATCCTATATGCTTCTTAATTAAATTTTTATGTTAAAGTTTTAACTATGATTGGTTTTAATTTTGAGTAGCATTGCTTTTAATATTTAACAATAATGAATCGCGAGATCACTTTTGTGCATCCAATGTATATATCATTGACAAAGTAAGGCTAGCAAAATTTTCTTGGCGATGCATAGGTTGCCACTATAACAATTGTCTTATCTATGGTTGACTTAAATTTATGAGTGGCTATTGAAGGCAAGCACCTTTTATTGATAAAATAACTATTGCAGGATGCAAGGACTATGCCCATGTTAGAACTAATTGCTGCTATTTTTTTTAGGCGTTTTAGTATTCCAATTCATTTACTGAACTTTATCGTTGTACTTGAGAACTTTTAATATCATAACGACTTAGTTTGCAATTGTTTCTTAACATCTTACATTCTCTATCTGCCCTCTCTGCGCAGTCAGATGACCATTGTTGTAATTCTTGTGAAGAAGTGCGTGATGCATACAAGAAAAAGGGTTGGGCACTATCAAATATGGATTTGATTGACCAGGTTGGCATTGTAGCTTTGTTCTTTCAATCTGCCTACACTCAATTTTTCTGTGAATTCAAATGACACATTTACAAGTTTGTAAAAATTGTTAGATGTGTTTTTGTTGAATTCATTTAAAAAAAATAAAGAACAGTCTACTAGTTGCTGGCATAAACTATTATATTCTTTGGATGGTCACAAATTTTGACTTAATTTCATGGTTTATACGTAATTCCTGCTAGTAGTGCTCGCCAGTGATATAGAATTTCTCAGGTCATGGGCTCAAGTA
>JANTPZ010095686.1:0-11027 GCA_025593235.1 Vachellia pachyceras | reverse complement strand
ATTAGTTCTGCTCGCATCTTGAGGGTTTGCTTTGTTCATATAAAATATATTTAGTCTTCTCTTTTCGTGATCACTAGTTCTCAAAAGATAATCAAATTTATTAATTATAATGAAGATCTGATCCTTATGACGTCTAAGAAGAATGTTAAACAGATTCATGTGGATATGACTATTTCTATTACTTGAGAATTTTAACCAACGATATGTATTGTATTTGAATTAAATAACATTTTTTCCAGCATTGCCATTTACTTTGGTTAAAAAAAGTACTTCCTATTTCCTAAATATAGAATCCTTTTAAGAAATTTGCTTTGATCCTTTATATACAAGAATCCATGCATTTTGTCTCTTGCACTAAATATTCTTTTTTAGCAAAATACTCCTAGTTAACGTTCAACTTTTGTTTTGACAAAAAGTGATTATAGCTCATTTCCAACATAATTCATAAAAAAACTAGCATCATCAAGTCTTTCTTAAAATTTAATAGCTTTCTAATTTTATCCCATATTTAATATATACACTATACCTCATGAGAACAAAAACTGTATATAGTACATAACAATGAATTAAAGGTAAAATTGTACATTCATATAAAAAATTTTAATAATGTAACTTATAATTAGGATAAACAAATATCTTTTACTCTACCTTGCAGATAGGACAAGAGGAATACTAGTTATGGGGTATCATTAAATGCTTGAGGTAGTTTGTGGAAGGATAGTATAAATATTTGACACTTGAAGAACTAACTTTCTTTATTATCGTGAATTAGTTTAAAGGATCATATGTTTAGAATTCAAGTGGGTATTATAGTTGGAGAAAATTTATGTAGTTAATGTGCGTGTGTTAAATCAAATTAAAGCATGTAGACTTTTTATATACATTTTTTTGAATAATCAATAAGCTAAAACGTCCAAAACAATATTATTGTCAACTAAGGTTTGAATCCCTATTATAAAGGTATCAACATTTGAAATATGATATTATCATCTCAAATATGATTATATCTAATAAAAAATACATTTATTTAGCACAAAAACAATATCCCTTGGCCAAGTCACGACCATGGAGTTCATGAACAACAAATTTACACACTTATTTCCTTGCCCCATATGCATGCACAAAACCCACAATCCTCAAGTCAGACATCTCATTCTACAACAGCAATTGAATGTGATTTTTTAAGAAGCCGTCTAAGGACAAGTACTCACCACAACCTCAGTATCAGAGCAAACACCAAGCAAGCAGTCTTACACATTTTTTTTATTTTAATGTGCAAGACACCCCCAAAAAATATTCTCGCATTTTTAAGCCCAATTTCTAACTCGCTGTATATTATTTTTTAGTGCAATTCTAATATTGACCGACGGAAACACCAAACAAAGTTAACACGTTAGATGGGTACGTGCCATGTTAACCCAGGACAATTATTAGGTAAAAAGGGATGATATAATATTCGCACACTCTATATGACTACTCGGACATCATATAAGGTCTAACGTAACTAATACCAAGACTAAATAACCAGTTCAACTTTTATTATAATATATTTGAACTTACTTGACTCATACTCGAGGTTAGGTCAGTCTCATAATAATTGAATAAGAAGCACACAGAACATACAAACATACAAATGTAAAATAAAGGAGCGAAATATGAAAAGAATCAATTTGCAAATAAAGAGGCTAAGGAGGCTAACATACTGTGAAACAAAGCAAAGGATAAGGCATAGGCATGACACCCTTTGTAGGATGCAAGAAGAGTAATTCAACAAAACCTGTAGGTATGCACGCAACATGGAGACATAAGAGAGATGAAGAAACCCTAATACTATTAATTAGTAACATTATTATTAATTACTTGCCCTTTGTTCTTCAATGGTAAGTCATGACGTATCATTCAAGTTAGGCGCTCTTGATGGCATTCAGAAGTCACAAACTCATCACAACATCTTTAGATTTCTCATATATCTTTCAACACTTGAACGGTTAGGACATCTATATACATTCGATTCTCCCCTGTTTGCTTTTTAGGGGGACTGATTCTTTTTCTCTAATTAAACTATCACTATGGGACCTTATATTATGATCTAAGCCTAGGAAGTCGCTATTAAAATAAGGAGCGATACATCTTATTATGTGATCTTTGAAAAGCAAAAGGGTGATCCCATCATAAAGAAAACACTAATCCTTTACTAGCCTTGAGCTTCAATAACTTGATCTGTCATGCTTTTAACAGTATTCTTTCTTAATTTATTTTTTGTTTGCTATGAAGGACCAAATTATTACATACTTCCACAAGTTCCTAATTTATATTTTGTTTATTATAATACACACACATGTACGTGCGTTCGTGTGTGTGGCCTCTTCTCTTCTAGAAGACGCGTGTGGAGATCATTATGAGCTGATAAGACTAAACAAAGCCCAAATTGGCCACTTAGTTCTCAAATTTCAAGAGCGCCTACCTTTTATATCATTCTCAATTTGGGATGCGTCAGCTTTTGCCCATCTACTATAAATAAATGTTCGATGCACACACTAATTAACATTTGTCAAAATTCGCATGAGAATAAAGGTTGCCGTTTTTCTTTTATTATTTTTATGTTGAATATAACCCAGACATATATAATTACTTTACATAATTAAAGCATGTGAACTCTTGTTTACGTATGGACCGATTGCCATTCCTAGTTAGGACACATGTTAATTATCTACGTAGTCATGGTTTTTTATATGCTAGATAAGATCTTGTTAAGATTACCTGTTGGACGAGGTATTTTATCAACTACTTTCGTTTAAAAGATTTATTATTCCTAAGGTGTCACTCTCAAAATTTTTGTTCGTTTTTTCTTCTTGGCCAATAAACTTCTGCTCCAGGATGTGCCGCTTAACGTAAAGGTATCTTAGATTACGAAAATTGTATTTTCTTCACCGATTTATCATGTATATTTTTATTTATTTAATTTCCTGGCATAATTTGAACCTTCCTAGCAACCAAATCTAAAGCATATAAATAATTATTTAAACTACCTTCACAAGATTCTCACTTCCAGAAATTCATATCACTAACCTGTATTACAAAATTCTTTGCGCGTATCGTCCACATCAAGTTTAAATGTAAAGTCTTATCCTATCAATATTTTGAAAAAAAAAATGAAGTTGTATTATGACTGACACTTGTTCCTTTTTACCTACTATATATAATTGGAGCCTGAATTAGCTCATTCTGAGATCACCATAAATTTGACTTTTAAGTGATATACAGATCGAGTTTGAGCTTAGTTTAATGAGTAAAGTAGTTTTTTCTGGGTTTCGCTCCCTTTTCACCAACAACGACGCCAAGAATAATAACCACTTATCCTAACAAATCATCATCTCTACAAATATTTTGATATGTTTCAATTAATTGTATGTTGTTGGTGAAATTTAATAAATAATATACTAGTGGTAGCAAAGTACGTATTCCATACACACAACTTGAAAAAAAAAAAAAAAAAAAGCCAACACGTTTACGCAAGCTTAGATTTCGTTTGTTTTTTTTTTTTTGGTTCTCAAAAGTAACAATCTCTTTCCGCTTTGCTTCAAACCTTATTTTACATGACAGGTGTAGACAGATACATTAAATAATATATAGGGATTGAGGTTGAAAATTATATATAAAAATGATAGATTAGAGTGTCCAAGGTTCAAATAAACAAGTGATTTAATTAACATATTGCCATCATCAACCAAAAGGACTAGTTCAAATCCTATGAAAAATTAAATCAGAGCGCTGTAATTTGAAATTTTAAGAGTTTTTAATAATTTCGCGTTAACGAGAGAGGCACGGCGCGAAGGCATTATAAAAACAGACCAACATGCGAGTTTCATGGATTTTTTGTATACACAAGAACTTAAGTTATGACATTAACACCGATCCCGATTAACGATCTGGTCTAGAAAGTACATTCCAGCAAACTCCGATGATCAAGATGAAAATATGTATTTGACTTGTGAATAATGGGCAAGGCAAATTAAAGTAATTAGCCAAAAACTATGTCACATGAGATTTTTTTGCCCCGTTTGTACATAGGGTAAGATCCCTTCATTTCAAATACAAGACACTCTTTAAAAAACATCCAAGGTTTCATTAATATATAAGCCATGTTTCTAATAACTACCAAGGCAAGTAATCTTGACATATTTCTATTATCACTTTGAGTAAAAATATATTGATTATCTTTGAAATTTTGTTAAATGTCTTACATATCTATAATAAATATAAAATTCTTCAAAAATGCCTTATTTGTAAAATGAAAGTGGTAAAATATACTTTAACTGGAGAAAAAGTACATCCAAAAATCTGTGTGTGGGGGGTTGGGGAGATCTATGCATGCCGGTATTCACATTTATATAATCCACATCTGGCTCTTTTCTTACCACTTATTTGGTCTTAAATGTAAAAACTAGTTAAAGAAATTATTCTGATTTTAAATAGAAAATTTGAATTCAATTCATCTTTTGTATTTTTTCTTTTTCTTTTTAAAATTAGCTTATGTGATCAATAAATCCATATACAATTTAATGTTACACAAACGTTATTTTAGAAAAATCAAGTGATATTAATTTATTATGATTAAATAATTTATCTAAATTAGTGAGTAATGGGTGGAGAATATTATGGTGCTAGCTTTGGAGAATATAAGCCGTGACCACATCCCATTAACTCGACAACAGATGATAATGTTACCATATGAGCTGGTAATGGGTGAATAATTATGAGGAAGTTAATTAAGAATAATATGGAAAAGTACTACTCATAGTACTCCATCGCGAGGAAGAGAAGAAAGTGGCAGCAACAAAGGGAACGGCTTCCTGTGATGGAGACAACTGATGAGACTCTCGTGATCCTAACCTTAATTATCATTATTCCATAATTTGTATTTAATTCGCTTTAATTTGTCTCCACTTCGCCTTTTCTGGCTCGTTACCTTCCCATTTAATTCCCCCATGATTTCGTGTCAACTTGGTTGTCTCTTACACACACACACGCTCACAACTCCAATTAATTAATCAATCAAATAGAATAGCACACTTGGTGTGGCTTACATATGTTCTTGTCCTATTTATGAGTTGTAATAAAAAGTTTTATGTAATTCTATTTATAACTCATATCATTAAAATTTTTATATGAACATGTTAACTTACCATTTATTTATTATGTGTTACATCTGCACACATATGATGTTAGTGCATATCAAATATGGACGACATCGAAAAATTTTTAAATTTTAAAGGTAAGTTGATATGTTTTAAACTTTTCTTTTATTTATGTAAAGCATGTTAGAAGTGATATATCAAATGTTGATTGCAACTTTGATTAATTAATCAATCAAATGGAATAATACACTTGGTGTGACTTACGTATGTTCTTGTCCTATTTACGTGTAAAGATAAAAAATTTATTTGATCATATTTATAAGTCATTTTATTAAATTTTTATGTGAATATGTTATTTTTACCTTTTATTTGTGATGTGTTGCATTTGCTCGCAAATGTTACATGGTGCATTTAACTATAGATTAAATTAAAAAAATTAAATTTTAAAGGTAGGTTAATATATTTGAAAGTATTTCTTTATTAGAAGTGATATATAAATTAGATTAGGAAATATATGCATGGGTATGCCTAACCTCTTGAATTTGCAACTAGGTACTAGATAGTGTCATGATGAGATTGATTGCAGCTTTTTTTTTTTGGGCCAGATTGATTGCAGCTTTGATAATATGATCACCTGCTTTTGTAGCTTTCCTTTGTCTCATTAAACTCTTTTTCCACCTCCGACGACTTTGATGAGTACGATTGAATATCCACTTGACCCAAATGTTCCTCAACTGTTGTATAGTAGCGTGTGTGTGCGGCGTACGATGGATCGTTGATATATATATATATATAATGATCGCTGTTGAAAATTAAGCATTTGGCATTCACTTTTACATTCGTCAATCGTCATAATTATAAATCATTTCACTCCTAACCTTGTGCCCCACAACCTTTTATAACTGAGTATAGTCCACCGTTTAGATAACTAATTTAAATATATTACAAAAATTATCTAATTGTACTACTATTAGTTATTTACAACAGAAATGAATTCATTTTTTTAAACTATCATTTTTATCATAACCACTCTTGGATGAAAACTTATTAATGTGTGTAATTAGTAAAGATACCTAAAGAACAAAATTTTAAATTTGGGGCACAATAATTGATTGAGATCTTATATTTATGATCAAGTTGAACTCACAACCAATAATTATATCAAGAACTAGAAGTACCATCGTGATCATTAGGCATGCATGATCAATTTGGCAATCATGAAGAGATAAATAATTGGAGAAAGTATATAAATAATATTTAATTTGTCAACATGTTTTGGAAAAACAACTATTTATGTAGAGTTACGATATCTTCTTTATTGTTGGGATTTTAAGATCAACCAATACCATTTACACGGATCCATTTGCAATCTATATTTATAAATCAATGTATGCATGTCATTGAAATTACATCAATAAAATTCATAAACATGACATAGATTATAATATACAAACGTCATGAGAAAATCCAATTTTTAAACATTGATGTGAATTAAATTATTACATTTATTGGTTATTTTAATAATACTAATTTCTTAACAAAAGATTCCCTAAATTTGGAATGTATAATAAGTGCTATTTAATTTAAACGGTTGAGGAGTTAAACGTGAATTTCTCATAGAGCGCACGTGCGGTTGGTTTTAAATAATTCATCCTTTGACTCGTCAAAACACATTAATAGTCTTATCTTATTTGGGTGGCATTGTACTGTTGGCAATAAATTATTAATAAATATAGTGTCTGCTATACAACGATAATATGAATCTTTCTTTTCCTTAAAAAGAGTTTAATGAGGCTAAGTACATATACATCAACAAAAGCTTATTAAAAATAAAAATAAATCTTCTGTTTTCACCAAAATAATTTTTCATTTTTGAAATAAATAAAATTAGATGCCAGCCTACTAATTAACTGTTCTATTAGTCATCAATGAATGTTCAAAATTTTTATAAATTTTATATATGGATTAACCGTAGCTGCATTTTTTTTTGGTTAAATACAAACATTTTTCTACCTGTGGCAACTTTATTAATAGTTACATGTTCTTCGCAAAAGCAAAAAAAAAACTATAGGAATGGACTAAAACTGTGCTTGGGCCTAATAGGGACATGAACCTAACCTTCTTTTTCCGTGCAAGAGATGAACCCAACCTAATGACATTGAATTCCAAGAAGGACCAAATTATAATGAGATTGTGACGAAGCCCAATCCTCAGGGACCACAATTTCAACAAGAGCCTAGGCCTTTCATAATGTTTTCTTCAGACGAAAGAAATTTGAATACAAAAAACAAAATGAATGCAATATTTTTAATTATTAATATTTTTTTAAAAAGGATGGAATAAGTTGATGTTTTTATGATTGGACTGATTATTACATTGAATTATTGAAATGTCATATAGTCTAAACGGATTAGCATTGGAAGTTGGAACGTGATTTATAGTTTACAAAGTAAGTATATTAAAGGATCTTTGTCTCGACTTGTATAGATATGCATACTGGTTTGTATGATGAGGCAACAAATTTCCACGGCCTTATTTATGTTTCCTTGCACGCCCACGTCCTATCCTTTCTAATCAAAGTACAGAAGATGACACATGGAGTTGCATGTCTGTGAATTTAGTGACCTATATTCAGGGACGTTATTAGCTGAAATTCTTCCCAATAACTAAAATTATTATTGTTGGTGAAAATATTTTGAATCTACAACTTTATGAACCATGAATGTTGTATATCTTTCAAGGTTTCGTGCAACTATATTCAAAATATATAGGAGCCTCTTAAAATCATTAAAATTACTCTGCAATCTCATATCTTTTAATTTTGATTCAGTGTACATATATTAAATACCCTTTATTAAAAAAAAATCCTCCCTTCCATAGGTGTCAGAGACCGTGGCCCATAGCCAACAAGTAAATAAATGCAAAATTATATTGCTATCAGGGTGAGAATAGGCCGGACCCCTATCAGGTGACCTATAACCTGTCTTATTTAGAGCCTGATTTGGCCTGACATGTTTATTAAAAAGGTCAGGCTAAGGCCTATTTAAAGATCTAATTGGATAAATAGGTCAGACCTATTTTTTTGAAGTCTAGTCTGTAAGCCTATATGCTAGCCTATTTATATATAAAATAAATATAATTATTTTTATATGATGCAAAAAATACTTTTTGTATTTTTTAATCCTAATTTTTATATTAAAAACTTACATACAATAATTATAATAGGCTAAAAACATACATTGAGCTTTTTTAAATGTGTACAAAGTAGGCTTCAAGTGTACTTTGAGGCCTTTTTAGATGTCTACATTATATGTAAATCTCTAAAAAGGCTTCAGGCCTTATCAGGCATTTCGAAGGTTCAGGCCTGAACTTAAAAAAAAAACCTACATTCAAGCTCAGGCTCATTATCTTCATTACAGACTTAGACCTATTTAATTAAAATCTGGTCTGGCCTAACTTATTTTCATACCTATTGCTATGGTGTGACTTACCAAGAGTAGGTGCGAATTTGTTATATTAAAATTGTTGGTAGAGTTGTCAACATATAATATTTATACATGCAAACAACTGTTAAAATTTTCTGCATTAAAGCTGTTGATTCCCATCGTATGGTTGTTGTGAGTATCCTTAAAAAGATTGCGTTCGATTTGAATGTTGCCGGTCAATATCTTTTTTCGGAGGCATGTGAATATTATTAAGCTCATACACAAATAAATGGAGAAAGGGATGAATGTATGTATGGTTGAATAACAGTAACCCATGACCTATCCTTGATGTGGCATGCACATTGAGGATGGGAGTAAAGTGAGAGTAAGAGTGATAATGATGAGGCCTTTCATGAGTATTTGCCATATAAGGTGAATCCCAAGCACAGAGAAACGATCCAATATGCCTGCTGCTGCCACTTCGATGGCCATTACGTTATATTATATGAATAAACATGAGACAAGGTAATGGAGGAAGGGAATAGGCTTACCATTCACTCCAGGGAAATAGATGATGATAGGAAGCTTTGCTTGATGGCCAAAGAAAGTGAGGTTTCCAAATAAGGACATGTTTGGGCTCAGAGCTGCACAAGTTGATTCAACATTTGGGGATTGGCCTCACCCAATCACTGCTTAAGAGCCTCAATTCCAATCCTCACTTGCATCATTGGCCTGTTTGGAACCACGTCTTGCTGCCATTGGCCGAATCAATCTTAATTGATTGCTCCATTCGGGAAAAAGAGACCGGACGCTTTACAGGAAGCCCTCTTCTTCTTGTCGCTTTTGTGGCCCCCACAGCAAGCAATGTATCATCAATTCAATTCCCTGTACACCTCTTCTCAACACTCCTCATTCCTCTCTACCTCATTCAATCACATCTTCCATTCTTGCATCCCTTTAATTCCCATTTCAAAGGGGGCAACTGCTTAACAATATGAATGAAGCACGTAGTATTTATTATATATTATTGATTATTTCCCTTTGCCTTCCTAGTCCACTGCTTGTTCTTTGATAAACACGAGTCTCTAGTTTGAATACCCCAACTGTACAGAATTAAACTTCTGTAAAGTTTGAAAGCTTAACATCTTTGTGTGTGTGTGCGTGTGTTCATCAGTCAATCACTTCCCAGAACTTGTGCATGAATAGACTGAAAAATACTCTATAATGCGAAATGGTTTACTTATTGTTAATTTTTCAAATGAAAATAGGGCATACTAAACAAAGAAATTCGAGCAGGCGATTCTTTGGGATTTAAATATTAAGAAAAGGGTTCAATTGTATAGGTTTTAAGCAAAGAAAGGCACTGAGTTTAAATGGTTAGATCTTATAATATCGCCAATAATAAAAGCCAGGGATTGGACTCAGGGACACCAAGATTACCGAAAAGGAACAGATTTACGATTATGAATATCATAGCAATCGTTATGATTGCTCAGGAAGGAATAATATAGTCTTGGACAAAAATCCAAGGACACTGGACACCTGACCAAAGTACCAAAAATTACAAATAAAAAAAGGAAAAAGAAAAAGTCATGGCAACACCATTTATTTTCCGATGAACCGGAGGGCATATTAGTAGGGTTGCCAAACAAATCTAAATACAGAAAAGAATGTAGAAGAACCATATAACACTCCAAATGGAAGGAACGCAAACCCAAATCACATCCACACAATTACAAAACACGTGGTATGCTTGACTGATATATATGTAGTTAGCCGAAGAATTCCCAGTTAAACCTGGGATGAACTGAATTATTGTTCGCTGAGGTTGATGATGCCGCGGGGACCAATGGCAGAGCAGACTCGAATGTCTCCCACTTGGTGGTCACTACAACTCCTGAGGTTGGAGAAGAGTCTGCTGATGCTTGCTGCTGGTGAATCAGTGGAGAATGCCCATTTGAGTTCCTTAGTTGAGGATATTGTTGCTCTTCAATTGGGGTTAATAGATCAATATGCCCATTTGATTGCATCTGTAAAGGCTGTTCTTGAATCGGGGCTAATCGGCTTTGGCCATTTGAATGCTTCTTTTGTTGAGGCTGCTGCATTGGAGCATCACCTCCATTGTTGCTGGGCATAGAGTTCTTGATCTTCAGCATGTCCAGAGCTTCAACATACTTCTGAACTCTTTTCACCTTCAGAATGATTCAATTCCGAGATGCCATCAGAACTTAGAACGCATAGATGATGATATTAATTACATGAGTTCAAAATCTAGGCAATGTATTTTGGTTTGGTCATCAATCTTTAAAAATACACAATTCAAGTCTTTGCGATAGTCAAAAACAGCACAAAGCAATGACAATGGATATGGTTAATGGCATGATTTTAGGATTTAGAGAGCAAAAGTCATATTTCTATTTATTCAAAACACACCAGAATTTACCTGCATTTTTCTCTGCAATTT
>JANTPZ010095685.1:0-10368 GCA_025593235.1 Vachellia pachyceras | reverse complement strand
GTTCTTGAAGCTCTCAATTTAGTTGAAAGTGAGAGGACCTTTGTGAATCCAATGTGAGCTAGCCTCTTAAGACACCTCTAGTGAACTAAAGAAACCTATGTGGCTAGGTAAATTTTACTAGTGGTGTTGATTAGGAGAAGGTTTCTTCACTAGTCCTTGGCTAGTAAGGTGTAACTGAACTTAATTAATTGGAATTAGGAAGATTTGCTAAGTCATTCATCAAGGAGATTCACTTCATCCATTATCCATTCCATTATAAAAATAAGAAGAAAAAAATTAGAAATAGTAGCCATTTAGTCTAGTGAGATAGATAATACATATCTCGCATACTTTTTGGTTAATTTGTTATTTATTCTATATTACTTAGTAATTCAATATAGGCTCCGCGTAGAGATCGACCTAGGTTAGTTGCCATGTATTGCATTTATCTTAGTTTTATTTGAGTTGCTAGGTAATTAAGGGTCAATTATCAAATTAACCGGGGTATTATTTTTTTTAGATTTAGGGACTTTATTATAGAAAAAATAACAAAAAAATGAAATAAAAAAAGGCAAAAAAAATTTCTTTTCTTGTTGCATTTCAATTTTAAATATAGAAAACTTAAAAAAAATCAAAAAAATTATTAAAATAATATTTTCTTTAGCACCTTATCATTTACTCTTTCCATTTTGATTGTAGTAATGGATTATGTGCCTCATTACTCTACCATGCATGATGAATTTAAGAAGACTTGGATTGGCACTCTAGAAGTAGTCGCGAAGTGTGATAAGAGGACTAACAAATTGAAGGATGGTTATGGTAGATATCTCCACACTCGAGCCAATCACCTCCGCATATACCACGAGAACGACAAGCGTCTATGATAAGGTTGTACGCTTTCTTTCTCTTGTTCTTGTTAATTTGGGCCTATTGTTACAAAATATATATATACTCTGCCACACGTTTCGTGTGGCAGAGAAAGGTATGAGTGGGATTGGTTGGGGGCATTAATTGTGCCCCCAATCGTTGCCACTGTGGGGATATTATAAATACCCCCACATGCAACTCAAACACACACACACACCCTTCACCGAGAGAGGGAGCCGGGGAGAGGAAGAGAGAGAGCGACACAGAGAGAGTGAGAGAGAGAAAGAGTCTCAAGGAGGTGTTTTCCAATCTCAAGGTTCTACTAGTGGGAGTATTTAGGTAAGTAAAATAATTTATTTTTAGTAAGTTTCTTTATGAAAATTGTTATAAATATTTTTCTCTTCCTTATGGTAGTAGTATTATATTGATTTGAGAATATTTTTAGATTTCAATATTTTTCCAATTAGAGTTTTATTGGCATAAGACCATATATTGGTAGAGAAATTCTATTATTTATTTTTATGTGAGTAGAATTATTTATTTGATATATGAATTATTTTAGAAATTATTTATCTATTTTGTTGTTGTATACGGTTTCCAATATATATGATATTTGACTTTTTAAAGATGAGTTAAATATTTTATTTGAAATTTTGGAGGCAATAGTAAATCCTTAATTACTTAAGTACTTTATTTTAGGTTGTTGGAGATAATAGTAATTTTATTTGAGGGTTTAAAATTTTAAAGTTGAATTTTTTGTTTAGTGTGGCATTATTTTTATATTGAGATATTAATAGTTTTGAAAATATATTAAGAGTATATGAGGATTTTGATAAAATGAGATATTTGAGAAATTATTAAGAATTTTGTTTTATGAGTATTTTAAGTTCTAGAATAAATATAATTTTGGCTTTAAAAATATATGTGTACACACACATATATATAGTTAGTGGTGGCCATTGTGATATTAGAGATTCCAAAGGTATTTAAGTCCCTAAGTTGTTATTTTTATCACCTAAATTAGTTATTAAACTAAAGTGTGGTAATATTGAATTGTGTAGATTAATTGTGAAAAATTGTTGATTTTATGCAAGGAGATTTCTGTGCTGATAGTGTTGTCTTTGCTTGGTGAGAGGTAACCACTTTCCACTTATCATATATATTGATAGCTAGCTTTTGAGTTAATTGATATATTGCTCCGATGATATAATACGTGGAATCTATATTAAGTGTTTAGTGGCACTGGTGATTTCTGGAAAAAATATATTTATAAATATGAAAAGAAATTTATGGATGGCTATGGCTGCATCCACGAGAGCTAGACCGTTAGGTGGCTACGGCTGCACCGAAACGAATCATATTTGATACATGAGATGCTGGTGGGTGGCTACGGCTGCATCCACTTGATCAAAACCGTGAGGTGGCTACGACTACACCAAAACGGACCGTTAGGTGGCTACGGCTGCACCAAAACGGATGGTATCTGGCTAAGAAAGCACCGGTGGGTGGCTATGGCTGCATCCATAGGGGCAACACCGTTAGGTGGCTACGGCTGCACCGAAACGGATGACAACTAGTTAAGGAAGCACTGGTGGGTGGCTACGGCTACATCCACAGGAGCAACACAGTTAGGGGGCTACGGCTGCACCAAAATGGTTCTTATTCGATTATTGAGATATCGGTGGGTGGCTACGGCTGCACTGCAACGGGGATAATTTATTAATAAAGTACCGGTTTGTTACAGAAAAGATTTAAATGATTTAATTATATCATTTTGTGCATCTTTATCTTATACTGTCCCACTTGACACATCTTTAGCACATGCCGATATGAACGATGATTTGGAATTTGGTTACGGAGACCGTTGTCTCACCCCCGTTACTCTTAACTTTTTCAGGGAATAGTTCTAGTGCTGGTATGTCGGGGAGAACTTCAGGGGCTTAGATATCTCGGCATATCTCTGTAAAGCCTCTTCTGTTATTTTATGTGCTGATTGAAGTATATTGCCATCTATAAGGCTCATTTTGCGAACTCTGATTTAACTTATTTATTCATACTGTTAAGGCTCGATGCCTTTTATATCAAATGATTTTTATGATAAATTCGTAAATTTCTATTTAAAGATATCATGCTATCATTTGGATAAAAATGAGAACTCTTCGTAATCCTGATGGATTTGCTAATTGACTTATGGATATAGCTCTATGTTGACTTACATATATCTAAAGAGCTATTATTTGAGTTTAACAAAGAAGTGGTTACAAATTTGGTAGGAAAGATAGTTATGTTATGTCTAGTGTGTATTGTTTTTGTTTGTATTGTGTGTTTTAGGATGTAATTGTGACCCTCTCTTCACATTAATCTCTTATTACTATTTCAAGCTTCATTGTTTATTATGAGTTTGGGCTTACATTGAGGACAATGTAAGAGATAAGTGTGGGGGAGTGAATTATTATTATGTGAAAGAACTCTCCTTTAGCTTGAGAATAATTGGAAAAAAAATTTTTGGACTGATTTGGTTAGTAAAATGCATATTTTGAGCATTGAAAGCTATACTTTGTTATGAATTAGCATATGTTTAGTATCTCAATTACAATTTGGTTAATTGAGACTTAGAACTTTTTGAAAGGAAATGTGAATGTCATATGCATTAAGTTCGAAGATTGATGCTTTGATTAAGATTGATGAAAGCAATTAGGAAACAAAAAGCTTTGATGGAAGGATTTTGGGCCTATTTGTTCATTTCATATGAGAGATACATCCATCTATTCCATTATTCTCTAGAACTTGTCTTGGTTTTTGCTTGAGATTGCACTTGTATTGGCATGACAGATATGATTTAGGCATTCATTTCATTAGTTAGATAAACCAAAAAGCCAACCTCAACATGATTTTCCTTTGTTCAACCCCTTTGAGCCCATCATTTTCATTTCATAAACCATTGTTTTATTACATTCTAGGCTCAAGTACATTGTGTTACTTCTCAAGGCAAAACTTGATTGCATCATTTGACATTTGCATACATTCTCAAATTTGTTTATGCAATGTTATAAAAAAAAGAAGAGAACAAAATAAGAAAAGAAAAAAAGGAAAAGGGAAAGAAAAAAGAAAAAAAACATAAAGAGAGAGAGAGAGAGAGAAAAGAACAGAAGAAGGCAAATAAAAAAATTGATGATTGAGAAAAACAAATAGTGAATTGCCATATGCCTTGCATTCCGTTACTTAGTAATGTGCACAGTATTTGGTGATGCTATTATGTAATTGTCTCATCATTTTTGTATGTACTTGATCCTATATTTTCATTTGTCCCTATCTATCCATTTATTTACCTACCATCTCATTCATTGACTTTTCCAATATTACAACTTAATAAAAGACCTATTGATCTATTTGTGCCATTACTATTAGCGGTGGAGAGCCTAGAACCATTACAAGCATATGGTAGAGTGTGGTTGGATGGATGATTGAGTGAAAAAAAATATCCATTGAGAGAATTGAGTGCAAACACTTAACCTTGTGAGGGTTTCTTAGTTGCATTTGTTTTTATTAATCTTTGCATCATTGCTTGGTTCTTTTAGCATGTGGTATGAGCATGGATTGGAGATAAGTAATAAGTTATGATTACCAATTGTGATTCTTGATGATTGTATTTGCTTATTCATTTCTATTTTTGGCTCTTAATTTGACATAGTTTTGCCCGGGAGTGCAAAAGGCTAAGTGCTTATTCAGTACGTCATCGCCAACGACGGGAGAAGGTGCATGTAAAATTCGATGCTGATATGAATCCTACCGATGATGAGCAAGATCGATTTATCAGCTATTTAGGGTATTTGGCACGGAGCAGAGTTAACATACAATACCCCTGGATGGCAGTCTGTTTCACAAAAAACACGGGATATGATATGGTAAGAAATTTTGGTATGTAACTTTCAACACCACTTCATTTATATCTTTATTTTGATTTGTTAAAATTTCATTAGACAATGTTATACTTTGCAGCAAACCTATGATGTTCCAGACACTAAGGAAATGAAGAAGCACTGGATGGGGCTTGTTCACATACGGTGGAAAGACTTCAAGAACAAGCTGTCACGATATTATGTTCGGGGGTTAAAGAAAGATGAAGATCCATGTCAGAAATATCTGTTTCTGTCCCCCGAAGACTGGAGGTTGTTTGTGGCGTCACGGAAAGACCCACAATTTTAGGTAACATCCTTCAGTTATCTATATTTTGTTGCTATCACTGACTCAGATTTCCCTCTTATGCCTTAATAGGGATTAAATGAAGCCAACAAACAAAAGGGTGCTACAATTATCTATCTGCATTATTTGTCTCGTGCCAGATACAGAAAGCTTCAACAAAAGATGATGGAGGAGGAGCAACAAAGATTACAGGAGGCATTTGCCTCAGATCCCGCCATTGTCGTTCAGGCCCCTGCTCCTCCTCCACGTCACAAAAAATGGAAAGCAGTGAGGATGAAAGGTGGAAAGTACATAAATGAAGCAGTTGTTGAGGTGGTTGGAAGGATTGTAAGTGCTGACATATAATAATCGCATGTGATTGTTTGTCTTGGGTTTATTGGTACCTCACTTGTGACGTATTATACGATGCAGGATGACCTTACACAGTAGAGCAGCCAAGGGACTTTCACTCAAAGTGGGAGGATGGACATCTTAGCGATGACGATTGGAAAGCCAGATAACCCAGGCCAAGTTCGAAGGGAGTCGAGGGGAATATGTCTAGAAAAATATTTTGGACGACCATCTAAACAGTCTACTGAAGCTCAGATTCAATCTAGAGTAGCTGAGATGCATCAATCACTCCGAGCTGAGTTTGACGCTCAACTTCGTAACTCAATCCAAAGCCAGATATAAAACCAGATGATGAACAATCTGCGTGAGGATATGAGAGCTGAGATGATAGCTGAGTTGGGAGATGAGATGAGAGCTGAGTTCGCAGCTCTCCTGAAATCGGGGAAGCTGATTGATGAATTGAAGAATATTGATTCCCCTGTATTTCCCAGTAGCAAAGATAGCAATTGTACTGGGTGAGGAAGAATATTGAGATAGTAGTACTGGGTGATCCTTCTCCTAATTCCCCCGTAGAAGAAGTTAGAGTGCATTGTACTTTATACCTAGATAAGCCAATATGTGCTGTTGTCCATGCTTATTTCTACAGGCAAGCTACTATGCACCATTCTATGCCAATTCCAGATAGCTTGTCTCGCGTCTCGATGACATGTATTGAAGATGGTGAGGAAGCCTCCGATGTCCCAATCCCTGATCGAGAGGTGCTCCATTTAGGCCAATCCAAGGGTTGCTTCATTCTTTGGCGGAAAAATCTCATTTCTACACCTACAACACCTCATGAGGTAGTAGCCACCTTATGATCTTACTTAATCTTTTTTCGGCATTATATTTATCATCTGTATTCTCTACTTTACTATGACCCAGAAGAAGTTGCAAAATTTCCATCCTTGTCACGGCTGCGACAGCTATGAGAAAAATTTACACCCGTGACCATTCAGATGTTTAATGGGATTGTTAGTCGTGGTCTAACGTATGAGTTCATTATTGACAAGGATGATGTGAAACAATTCCTATCGCTGGAGGACCTCGATATAGCATGGCTTCAATTTGCAATGTTGTAAGTTTTTTATATTCCTATATTCATTTGATGATGTCATTTTTTTAGGTTTTATATAATTCATTATTACCTTTATTATTTAACTATTTAATAGAACATTCCACAACATATTCGTCGACGTTTCTAGAGATAATTTTATGGATTTAATGACCTGCAAATACAACAAGGAGTTATAATTCTTTAAAACACAGAGTGCATTATGTTGGGAACACAATAAGAGCATACATCAATCCAAAGCCGTGTTACCTAGCGCCAATAATTGAAAGGTATGGAATTATAGTTATCCCTTTAACACATTTAGTCGAATTGGTAATAATTAACTTGTTTTGCTAACTTCATCTTCATTTATATGTGTTATTGTAGTCATCATTGGAGTCTTTGTGTTGTCTGCCCCCTTGTAAATACTGTGTATTGGTCAAGTGTGTGCCCAAGCCAATTTGAAGATGTTTCAGCAATGTATCAAGGGAGACCAAACCAGAAATGGGATCCCTATTCCAATACATACAATGAGGGGTGGAGATCAAACTCAAAGTTTATTTGGAGGGGTGAAGAAGCTAGTGGTTAGAGATTTCAAAGAAATGGAGGAGTTGGGCCATCTAGCTCCAACATTCAAAATAATCAACAAGCCTTGAGTATACAACCAAAGGAAGATACAAATTAGCTTCTTCAAAATATGCTGATGTTACTCAAGGAAGAGAAGACTTCTACAGCTAACCAATTCAATTCATTAGCCTCATTGATTCAGAAGGATTCCTCAAAGAATGATGCGAGGTATGCCTCTTTGGAGAAGAGGATGGAATAATGGGAAACAAAAGTAGAAAATTTAAACTCCTTTCTCACTCAACTCTCCAACAACATGAGTGAACAACAAGCAAGGAGTAGTGGCTCCATACCTTCGAATACCGTCATTAATCCCAAGGGATTAAATGCAATAAATTTGAGGAGTGGGAAGTAAGTAAAGTTTAAGGATGAGGAAGAAGTGGAGAAAGAAGAAGAGGTAAGTGAATATGAAGGATTGTCACACTCCACGACCCATGGAAAGAAGAGTGAGAGCGCCAAGAGGAGGAATTGCTGCTAAAAAGAGAATCGTCCTCATAAGAAGAAGAAGAAAGAATGGCTCTAGAGCAAGAGACCAAGAGCACTAATCAGAAAGGAAGCAAGCATGGTTCTACCTCATCCAAAGGTAAAGAGGTAAACATTGATGAACTCCCTTTTCCCAATTCATATTTAATGAGTAAAAGACTTGCTGAAAAGAAAAGTGAAAAGGAAGTTTTTGATTTGTTTAGCAAAGTAGAGGTTAATATTTCATTGCTTGACTTAGTGAAAAGAGTCCCCACATATGCTAAATACCTTAAGGACCTGTGCACTAATAAAAGAAAGTTTAAGCCAAATGAAAGGGTCCAAGTAAGCTCTAATGTTTCAGCCCTATTTAAACCATAAATTCCAGTAAAATGTTAAGACCCTGGATCTTTCACTATCCCTTGCACTATAGGTAAAATAACCATAGGGGGAGAGTTGCTAGATCTAGGGGCCGTAATTAATGTGTGCCTAAGTCTGTCTATCAAGCTTTAGGGGTAAAAAATTTGAAGCCTACATCTGTTGTACTCCAACTAGCGGATAGGACAATTAGGTATCCGGACGGGGTTGTAGAAGATATTTTTGTAAAGGTCAAGGACTTAGTTTTTCCTGCTAACTTCTATGTGCTGGATATGTCTAAAGAATCCATGAGTGAGTCCACCTTGATAATGGGCAGACCCTTCTTAAGGACTGCTAATACTATTATTGGCATGAAAGAAGGTAGCATATCAATGGAAGTAGGAGAGAGTAAGATCCAATTCAACATGTATGAAGCCATGAAACATCCATATGAGGAATATTCTTTATTGAGTGTTAATGACATTTATGCTGCTAATGATGATGCATGTACTGAGTTGGAAGTAGAAAATGAACTTGCATGTCTTATGCATCATTTGCTGGAAAAGATTCAGAAATTCCTGTTGAACCCCCTAATCCACCATTATGTTCTTGTAAAATGATTGAAACATGCACTCATCTCATATCGGTTGATAGCATGCTTTCCATGCCATATACACATTCTGTGAAGTTAACCAACAAGTGCATGAATGCCTTATTCTGTATAAACAGTGATGACACCTCCGGGAGAGGCATTTCAATTGATTTTGCAGGACCATTCGACAAAATTTCAGCTGAGCCGGTTGTACCTGTGCATGCTATGCTTAGAACTATGAAACATGATCATGGGGACACCGAAGAAACCCGTAAGCTACCATGATTCTCAGGTTGTTCATTTCCCTCACATGGTCATTTACTTTGAACTTTTGATGATTATGTTGTGAATATGAATGATTCAAGTGTGGGGGAGGAACATTACCAGTAGTCGTAGCTTAGTGTTTTTATCTGCCGGTATTATTTTGAGTTTAATAAACTTCCTTGATTTGTAATTGGCTTGTCTTCAAGAGGTTTGTTCTTGAAAAGGGTCTTTCTTGTATGTTTAAGGATGTGCATAATGATTGGTTGAAGTTCTAGGCTTGAATGCTGACTGTTGACTTGTATTTTGTGTTTTCATCTTCGTATGTTTTCCTCTCTGTGATGTTTCGCTGCGACGAAACAATATTTTCACCGTGGCCAAACTTGTTTGTTTTGAAGTCTGTCCTCTCGGGATGTTTTCACCGTGACGAATTTCATTTTTCACTGCGGCCAAACTTCGAGACTGTTTGTCTTCCCAAGATTTTTGCCACAACCAAAATTGGTTGTGCCGCGGCAAAAATCGTGCCTCTTCGTCTCCCGCCAGTTTTCTTTTTAAGACCATTTGCCATTTTCTTTTCGTTTCGCCGTGGTTCGTTGCTCTGTCTCTCGCTTTTCCATTCATTCTCCGTTCGCTACCGCAACTCTCACGTTTCTCCGTGCCGCTATATTCTCGTCCACCAGAGTAAGCAATTTACACCTTATTCATCCATTCCATTTCATTTTCTTTTGATTTACGTCATTATTTCCACCACTGTCGCTGTGCCAGTTTTACGATTTTCATAGCGACAAAAAAGAGTATCCGCCGTGACAAATTTGATATTTCACCGTGACGAACGATAATTTTCGCCACGGCCAACGTCAGTTGCAGTTCAGTTTTCAACTGTTTTAACCTATGTTTTATCTATTTTTCTTTTTTTATCTTTGTGTCTGGTTAGTAGCTATGCCTAGAACCAAGACCCTTAATGTAGTATACACTCCGATCCCTGATGCTGAACAATCCCAGTTCTTGGAGGACATTTTAGAGATTACTCAGAAGCGTCCATTGATACCGGCCGAACATCCTTTCATTTACCGAATGATTGATTCTAGCCTATCGGCCTTATTCGCAAGCGTACCCTTAGGAACCTCGAATTTGTCCACCATTTTTACGCCATTTGCCGCCATGAGTCCGCTTTTTTATCGATTGTTGAGGAACTATTCTGCAGCATGTGATTAGTCGTCATACCATCCGCACCCACTTTGCCTTACCTATTGCTGAGCGTGATCATTACATTCAGTTCATGAGCCAGTTCCCTGAGGACGCTATTACCGAGACTCTATGTCTACTTGGGATGGGATGGCATGTTCCTCGTAGATCTGAGATGTATATCTATCGTTCTGAGTGTCATCCTGAGACTAAACCCTATATTCACCTTGTTAGCAGTAACATCCTTCTAACCAGCATTTACATGTTGATGCAGTAACATCCTTCCGACCAGCACCTAGCAAACCTCACAAAGAAGCAGGCCTTCTGCATTTACATGTTGATGCAAGGGGATCAGCTTCGACATTTCCACCCTCATTTACTCTAGCCTTCGTGATGCAGTCCTCACTTCCAAAACCATGAA
>JANTPZ010095684.1:0-16407 GCA_025593235.1 Vachellia pachyceras | reverse complement strand
CCCCTAATTTTAAATAGGGAATTTTTTCCAACTAAATATATAACTAATCCCATCTGTGATAATAATTTTCTTAATTTATATAAAAAGTAATATTTTGTATGTTAATTTAAATCTAGTAAATTGATAATTTTTGCTTGTAATAACATTAATCCGTAATTGACTTTTAAAAAACAATTTAATTATTGAGTAGATAATGGCCTCCCCCCCCCCTCCCTCCTTGTTTTACCAAACTATAGTGCTGGCTGGCTTCGCTTGGACGCTAGCCAAATAATTGAGATGGTATTTTTAAGGTATAATTATTTTCATGATTAAAAGTTCGATTTTAATAATTAAAAATAAACGGATGATATTATTTATGAGAATCTTTAATTGGCAATGATGAAATAAAATACGTCTCTTCACGTAGCCAAAACTTCATTTTGATGTGTGTTTAGATTCATGATATAAGTTACTTTTTCAACGTGATTATAGTCCACAAAGTGTGTGATGGGAGTTTTGTCCCGACTTGTATAAACGTGTTTTAATAACACCAATCCAAACAGGGCCTTAAATATAGGAAAGTTCACATTTGGTAGATTAAACCCAAACCCAGGGCATTGAGGCTAAAATGCATTATGCAAACTTATGGGATAACTAAATTGAATTCAAAGGGCAAAGGTGGGAAGTGAGAACAATTTAGATTAAAAGACTTGAGTTTAAACTCTGGGAACACAACGGTGTTAAATACTTGGTGGTACAACTTTGCCACCCCTATGATCCTACCCGACTCAATTCAGATTAGTCTGAACCCCTACGAAATCCTTTAAATCAAAGTGTTGTATATCCAAGATGGTGGATGCTCCAAGCAAAAATGGTGTTCGTGGGACCAGTCACATGTATCTCAATTCGAGGGAGTGAAAATATGAAATGTTAACATGTATCTTAAGAGGCATGCACATTAGTGATTCATAACTCTCTTGAGTTTTTAGTTTCTCCAAAACATAATCTGAGAAAATCTCTCTCTACTTCCTCTCTTCATCATTTGGTGAATTTGCTGTGTTTACAAGTTCTGAGTCCATCATCATGATCAGTTCTTGTGTGGGCATCTAAGGAAGTTGAATCACATTCAAGTCATACCCCACAGCCATTGTTTAACTACAAATGAGTTCTTATATGTTAGGGTGGGAAGAAGTAGTTGGCATTTATGTATTTTTCAAGAATTGATTTTATATTAAATTAATTTCTATTAGCAAAGACAGTTTTGAAAATTAAGTCTATGAGGAGTAATTCTTCAATATGTGCATGTTATGCCCCATTTGGTACGCGGAAATGATTTTGATGGAATTGGGAGTGGAACTGGAAGTGGAATTGAGATTAAAAGTATGTTTGATATGCTGGAAGAAGTGGGGTATTATTTTAATTTAATATTTATATTTATAATGTGAAAAAACTAATATACCCTCCCTAACAAAAAAATTTCCCTTCTTCCCAAAAAAAATTCTCCCCCTTCCCCACAACCAGTAGCCGCAAGCATTGTTCTTACTGTCGGAGACATCAATGAAGCCAAAGAAGCAACGAAGACGTCGACGCTCTTGTCTCAAATCTCTCGAAGACGCATCTCGAAGACATCGCACTCTCTTGAAGATGTTGACACTCTCTCAGGATGGAGAAGAGAAGGACGGAGCCGGAGACGTCGATGCTCTCTCATATCTAAAGCCGGAGTCAAAGATGGAGGGGAATGAGGTCACCAGAGTCGAAGATGGAAGGGGGATGAGGTCGCTTGAATTAGATTCCTCATCGTCCGTCGCCGTCGCCGTTGTCTTCCATGCAATCGCTGTCACCATCGCCATTGCCGCCGCCGCACTTGACATGATGCTCACCGGAGTGGAAGGTGATAAGGGTAAAGATGTCAAGTGAAGAAAGAAATGAGGTTGGAACTCAATTCCATGAGGGTGAGATTGAAACTGGCTTCTATCAATTTTGGTTTCTATGGATTCCAGAAAGAGTTCAATTCCAATGCACCAAACACACATAATATGGATTCCAACCCCAGTTCCAATTCTTTAGCTCCAATTCCTTGCTACCAAACGGGGCATTATTATTGGTCTTTGCAGTATAATTGAATTATGGTTATCATCTATACAGTTTTAAATCATGTTTTTTTGTACAAGATGTTGGTTCCTAAAAATTTATAAGGTTTTGACTGAGTATAGAAACCAAAAATAAAATTTGTGAATATTAAAATTAAAATTCATTAAAAAGCATATGAATTAAAACTAAACTGGTTAAAATTATAAATAAAAAATTCCCTTTTAAGGGAAAATTGGACCACATTTGGCAAAAATTTTTTTTATAAGAAGGCTTTATGCAATCATTTTCAATTAGTGCAAATCTATTTAGCTATAAGTGATATATCCTCAACCATATACAAAATTGAACATATGTAATTCATAGCTAAAGGAGAATCAGAAGAGTCGCACTTGTTGAACACTATTACACCCTCTCAAATCAAATACTAAATATGAACATTTTTTCTCAAAAAATCAAATATAAATTGTTATGTTACAAAGACTAACCCCTTCTATTAATTTCAAACACCGATAGTTACAACAAAAATTTTTATGAGTGAGACCAATGGTAGGATGGGCAGTATGGAACCAAATCATAAGATTGCAACAAAAATATTCAGATATCAACTTGCTTTATATATATATATATATATATATGAAAATGTTGGTGATTGATCTACATAGACATCTATCCAATCAATCATAAGAATATAAGAAATTGCTTTCAATATGTGTGTGTGTTTTTTTGGCATGCAATGTATCAATCATTTCAAAGAAGACAACAAGGGCTGAAACCACAACCACAATTTGTGACCCTAAAGGAATCTATTCTTTGTTTTCATTTCTTGTTTTTTTATCCACTTGAAGGAATCTATTCTTTGTTTTCATTTTTTTTATCCACTTGAAAGAAAATCTTACAAAAATACCTTTAAAACATATAATGGATAAATCAAGATTTTGAATACATAAAATCCTAAATCAAAATAGAGGCATCAATGTGAGATTTTAAAATATTGCAAATTTATTTATTTACCCATTATTTCTCTTACATATATATGAAATTCTTATACTTCACTAAGCATTCTCTACTCAAATTGCAATTCATTATAACTTACCTGCAAATACGTTGGTAAAGGGAGTTTCATTTTTTTGAAAGTTTTAGGGATCTTAATTGGCATATATGTAAATTTTCTATATTTTATGAGCATTCTCTGTACTAAAGACAAAATAATCCATATTTTTGTTAGATTATAGAAATCACTACTTTAAATAAAATGATATTTGATGGATCAAAACCAATAATTTAAATTTAATGGATCAAAATCAAAATAAGAATAAATTTGAGAGACCAAAAAATTATATTAACATTCTCTTTCTTTTCTTTTTTTTCCTTTTGAAAATTTGAATTACTGTTTTGAGTCAAACAGATATTAGACGAATAAAAAGAATGAGGATGAGAACTTTGCTGTATACCATCAATTGTTTACTTTTTCCTGTAACCTTTGTAGCGCATTGTCCTTTATTCACTGTCCTTTCTCTCGTGCTTGTTGTTTTGGTATCATTTTAGGATTGAATGTTCATCCTTATCCTCATTGGTCTATGCAACAATGGCTTATAATGTGGTTGTCAAATTATAATGACTCATCATCTGTTGTTTCTCTTCTACCTTTCCACTTGTTGAAATCATTATGTTATACTCGAAATTAGGTTCATCATGCTGAAAGGAGATCTTCCCCCTTCCAGGTGATTGCTACAGCAATGGCGCAAACATTTGCTGAGATTCAAATTGATGCATAGCTTCAGTGTCAAAAATGTTCACATCCAAGGCTCGCTCAGGATTTGCAGTTAATGAATGCAGATTCATTACGCATTGGAGACTTCAGCTTGTTATATATAATATGGGTAGAACAAAGCGGTGAATCCAAATTCAAGTGTGTTATTTTGGACACATTACAATACAGACTCAGTGGTTAACACCTCAATTGAAGTGTGTTCTTCTTCAACTGTAGCTTTTAGCATTACGATATACTTTGATATATTTATCTCAGCAATTGATATATTTATCTCAGCAACCTTCTACACCCAACCTTTTTAATTATCCTTTGTTCTGTAAGATGATTAATCCTTCTCATATACATGTTTTTTATGCTAAAAAGTATGGTTCAATGGAAGCAACAATCCTCTTGGATGGCGTAAGAATCATACCTAACAATTTGTATATTATGCTTTCCTTCTATAATGTGAAGTTTCTATTTCATAAAAAAAAAAAAAAGAATTGAGTGACATTAAATCATGATTGAAAGACAAAGTTATATGTGAACCAAAATTTAAAGAATCAAACCATTATTTCCCTTCATTTTAATACTCTACTTTTTTAAAAAAAAAACAACACTTAGCTTTAATATTTTTAATATGATCTTTTTGTTGTTTTTGTCACTCAACTTTAAATAGTTCCAAAGCTTATGTTACATTCTAAAAAAGAGTCTTTAAAACAATAGAGATGAGTTAAAATATAAAATTGAGCAGTGTCATTAGAAGGTCTTTAAATGTCATCCCCCCCCCCCCTTCGTTTTTCTGCTAAAGGGCATAATTCTACCAGAAAACAGGCATACTTGTTTACATAATGCTTGAGCTTACACATCCTATGAGATTCTGGACATGGATAGATGACTAGCAAAGATGACAAGGGAAAATAACTTTGAAAAATCACTATGAAATCATAATAAATTATCATTCCTACATTAGAACTTGTTATTATATGTTACTAACTTATTATGAGGCTTTTGGTGATCAGATTTTCTCCATGAAACCTTGGTAATTTTCCCTACCTTTTACACCTGCTAAATCATTGATTATTTTTTTGGGGACAAAACTAATCATTTAGTGCCTCAAGTTTTAATTTAATTGTAACTTTATCCATATAATTTAACCCTTAGTAATGATCCTTCAAGTTTATTCCATTTAATATATTCATAACACTAACTAAGTAACTCCCCATAACTCATCCATGTGTCGTTAACTTGGACCAACATATAATTATTTTGCATCCTAATTAGCACAACATAGGACGGTATATACATATATCCTGTTTGCATTAACATTATAAAAAACATATTTATGTAATTTGAGAAAAAAATCATTTCACAAATTTACCTCGTTAAACTATACATTATATTGAAAAAATATCTTCTATAGCTAATCTATATAATAATAGGAGGAAAATGCTCAACTGTACGAGGATATCTGAATTTGATAATGGTTTTACCTCGTTAAACTGTACGCTGGATCTACACACAAAAGGTTTTTTTTTAAATACGCTGAATTTGCTAATGAAAGTTGACATAAATGGTAAGAAACGGGCTCAACTCTCATAAGGAGGTGAGTTCCATTCCCTCTACCGTTGTGATAGCTTATTTGGTAGGCAATCTCATAAGTTCCTTGTAAATATTCAAAGAGCCCTGATCTTAGTAGGGGACCGGTGTCAAACCCACCCAAGCTTTTATGTATAAAAAAAATAAATACGCTGGATTTCTGCGACTCAACATCCACTTGGGCAAGCAGACACCCTAGAACTCGATATCGTCTGCGAGGTTTCCACCAACAGCATGTTCCAAAAACAAATCATAATACTCCCCACCATTTTCAAAGCTCTGCCCATCCTCAAAAACACTGTATATGTGGACAAAATCCAAGAGAATTTAAAACCTCCTCCCTACTTCAACTTCGTGTTGATGAAAGTTAAATACCATATGGGTGAGTTATGGAGAGTTACTTTATTTGGTAATGAATACATTAAATTGGTAGTTGAACCGAGTTAAACTACAAGAAATAAGCTGCGACTAAAACTTAACGGACTAACTGATTAATTTTTTCCTTGTTTTTTATGATCATAAATCTTTGATTTTTCAGTGATAAATATTAGCTGAATCAACCGGGGAATGCGAATATTTTTCAAGACACATAAAATCACTCAACCAAGCAGAAACTATATTTCAATGAGCACTGGCTTCCACTGCTCGAGAAGCATCTTTACTTCTTTGGAAAAAAGAGAAGCAGCATCAATCATGCACACAACAATTGGTCTGAGAAAAATGCATTACTTGCAACATGACAGAAAAAGCTCCACAAACAGATTCAATTCAGATGTGTATTGAAGCCAAGAGTTCTGTCATTGTTTTACCGACAGACATCACAAGCAAAGAACCACAAGTAACACACTAACTAAAACTGTCGCAGGGTATGTCAACCACCAAGGTGGCTTTAAGGAATTACATGATAGGGACCTCCAATACATCATGCATCAAGGGAAGGGATATCAAACCCTTGTAAAAATGCACATGAGGAGAAGTAATACCAGAAACCACTGCAAATGTGCAATATATGATATGCGTAACTCGCGTTGATTAAGCTAGAAACCACCAATTAAAATGCAGGATTTAAAAGGGATAGACAGTAAAACTAATTGACCCACAAGACACTTTCAAACAGAGGCTTCTGGTAAATAGTATATCTAATGGGATAAGGCTCATTATTGTAGTAGTCCAAGGGAAGAGGGAACTCTCAGGGTAACCCCAGGATTTCTTTCTTTCTTTTTTTTTTTTTTTTGCTCTTGGTATGGTGTTATATAGATGCTATGCGTTTCTTACTCTCAAAATTTATACAAATCTTATATCATATATGAATTTTAATTTCA
Organism: Vachellia pachyceras; assembly: GCA_025593235.1. Lineage (NCBI taxonomy): Eukaryota > Viridiplantae > Streptophyta > Magnoliopsida > Fabales > Fabaceae > Vachellia > Vachellia pachyceras. The sequence continues at coordinate 9,666 of JANTPZ010095684.1, read as the reverse complement.
GCCCCCCTTATAATTAAATCCTGCCCTTTCCAAGCTTCTTTTGTAATTGTACCAGAACTCAGAGCAAGCTAATTATAGCTCTACCAACTAGAAAAGCAAGACATCATAATCTAAACTCAGTAAACGTTAATACTATGGACATTCTTGTTTGAAGTCTTGCATGAGCAAATTATATCTTTCAAATTTGAATAAGAAGAAGACTACATGTCATAGTTAACTAATCCATCAAGCGTACAAATCAAATTGAGAAGGATAATCCTTACTCTGACCAAACTTCAAAGGAAGTTCATCACCTTTTTCATCTCTCAAACTTATGTCCGAGCCAGGTAAGACATCTCTTTGCACTAAACCCTTCACCAGAGACACCACAGAAGCATCAAATTCAGGCCAAGAAACGCATACAGCTCCTCTGATTTTCAGAATCTGGCATCGCCCGAGAAGCGCAGCACTCAACCCATCGACGACGCTCCCAGAAGGATAATACTCCAAACCCTTCAACAATTTCTCATCAACTCCACATCTCCTCTCCGCTGAAGTCTCTAGCTTGAAGGCACACGCCTCGTCCGACGACAACCTACCGCGATAGTGCTGGATCCGAATTGAGTCCAAAATGACAACCCTTTTAGGCGCAATTCGATCACCAATCAGAAGCTTCGAAACAGAATGAGCCCGCTCGGGGGTGACAGTACACTGAACGGAGACAACAACAGCGTCATGAGAATCGAGCGAGTAGATGTTGCAGGTGGTGTCGGTGAGAGACGGTTCGACGGACTTGCCGGAAAGAGGAATCTCAGGGAGGACGAGGGATCCAATTAGGGTTTTATGGGGGAAAGAGTGGAAGAGATAGAGGGAAGGGCGAGAGAGAAGAACGATGAGGAGAGAAGGTCGGAGGGATTGACGGTGAGGGTCAGAGAACACGAGAAATGGAGAAGGAACTGGTGGGGGTGGAGAAGTGAAATTGTTGAGGTCTTCTTCAAAGAATCTGGAAGGAGGAGGAGCTTCTGTAATAACATCTTCCATTTTTTAGATACTTCTTCTTCCTCCTACTCGTAACCAAAGTAGCTTCGCTTGCAGCGACAGATCGAGGGCAACGAGCAAGGAGGGTGAGATGAACTCAATAAAATTTTTTTAATGCACTTCTTCTTGGGGCGCAAGTTGGGTCGGGCCAATACATCTCGGTTGGGTCATTGACTTTTTTTTTTTTTTGAATGATACTGATAAACATTGCTCACCGCAAGGAAAACTTTAGAAATAGTAAAAAACCAAGAGGTGTTAACCCCCCACATCATCCTCCTCCTCCACCCCTAAACTAGTGGGTGGTGGGTGAGTAAGAATACAAAAAGGTTCATTCATGGTATAGGAGAACTTAGTTAAAGTGTCAGCCAAACAAATATCCTCCCTAAATCTATGACTAATTCTAACATGCCACTCCATATGGTAGAAAAGAGACCTTGCATCCTCAATCATGTCTCGGTAAGGAGGGTCTAAATTGCTCCCTGGTCATGTTAATTGCTTCAATACAATCAGAGTATACAGAGATATTGCGATATCCTCTATTCCAGCAGAGGGTTAATCCATTAATGATCCCCATTAATTCAGCGATAGGCGAAGGAACTGGATTTATTTTACCACTGTAACCACATATCCATCGTCCTTCCTCATCTCGAATTACTCCTCCAAATCCACATTGACCATTTCAGTGACGCTTTTTAAAGCAAGGTGGCAACATATTTTTCATTTATTTATTTTTTGTTATATTTTGTGCTGATAAGATAAGAGGAAGGGAAATTTATTGGGAGGTCCTAAATAAGGAACTTATTTAATGAATAGTCCAAATTTTGAAAATATTTATCAAAAAGTCACATTGACAACATGAGATGTTGTTCAATACAGCGCATGATGTTATCATTGTATAGGATATCATGTTGTCAATGGGACCTTTTGATAAATATTTTTAAAATTGAGATCATTCATTAAATAAATTCCTTATTTAGACCTCCCAATAAATTTCTCTAAAAAGGTCCAAGCATGTGGTTAAAAAAAAAAATCATTCTTCGGAATTTTCACAGTACTTTTTTTTCTCAGTAAAGGACACCTATCTGTGATTCTTGTAGGAAATTTCTTTTGCTGATGCCTTTTGGCAGTTGAGTTCGTGGTCCTTCCCGATTTGTCCAGTTAAGTGAAACTCACCGAGTCACAGTTACCTTAAATGGCTTAAACCCGGAATGATCGTTCAGCAAGTTGGTCACAAGTCATAGACTCATTGACTGACAATCTAGGGGTATATTAATTCAACTCTATATTGGTTTTTTTTTTGGTGCATTCATTCAATTCTAGATTTCATAATAGTCTGCGAAACTTAAATGAAAGACGACAACTATTGCTCTCAAAGTCATGACCCGCTGGTCCCTTTTTTCTTATTCTTTCATAATGACTTTTTTTTAAAATATCTTTCAAGTGCTTATTTATTTATTTTTTGACCTGATTTTAAGTGCTTATTTATGAAACCTTCATAGCAACAAAATTTTTTTTTACTTAAAATCACTTTAAAATAAAGTAATCCAAACACGTTAAGACATACTCAAATCATACAAGAATTACATCCATTTTTAAATCTATGTAACTTTATTTTTATACTTTTATTATTAAGCTTAAGTGAGTCAAGACCCTAAAGACTCACTATGGCAATACCCATATGCTCAGAGAATCCTTGTAATTTTAAAACTCATAACCATCTGAGTCAGCCTTACAAAATTCAAAAGTGTGATGTTTGTGACACAGACCAAAGTGATATGCAAGAGCATTTATATCATTTTATAGGAAAAATTAATTACAAGCAAGTCTTAAGGGATTTGGAAATATTTTCACAAATTCAAAAGGACTTGCTCTTATAAATAAGTATTTTTAATTGGGATCTATTCATAATTCTTCCTAATATCGTTGGCCACAGATGAATTCTGCAAGTTTAATTATGATAATTGATAACGGTACAATAACCGGACGTGGCTTGTATCCGTTTGATTATCAAGCTCCTAAAATGAACCATTTTTTAGACTTGAAATTTAAACAATCTCAACATTTAAGTTCCCGATATTGACTCTTCCATAAAATAATTTCTTACACCCAAGTCTAAGAATTTTGTACCAAAAAAAATAATTCTAAGAAGTTTCCTCCCAACAAATAAAGCGCATAACATTAAACCCCAAAAGGAAAAATGGGGGGAAAAGAATAGGTCAGGTATAGTCCTTCATACCTAAGAGAAAAGAGAGCAAACCCTTCATAGCTGGCCGTTGAAATGAGGAGTGGAGGGACAACTAGATACTCAAGCAATACCAGTATCATTTCAACAAATTGTGAGCTGTTGAGCTAGGAAGACCAGAAGTTTAGGCGAAGATTGAAAATTCTCTCCATCTACTACCTTAAAAAATTAATATAACCACAACCCTCCACATGGACAGAGAGGGAGAGAGATTACGTTGATCCACAAGATTGTTCATGGTAGCCAAGGGCAACAAGCGCAAAGAAGAGGTGTGAATCTAAACAACTATTTATCTGCAAGAAATAACCCAAATTACCCCTCAAATTAATGGCAGTAATTAAGAAAATCCTTGTGTAGATCATTTATTCTAGTCTTTAGGGCTCCAACTAACAAAGGAATTTTACGATATCTCGTTTGCCTTAAATACCAGTATACCAATCAATCAATGAATACAAGCACAAAATTACTACGCAAAAACACATTGTGTGAGAAAGGGTCAAAACTTGGCTCTTTATGGAATATTTTTTACAATATTTTGAGTTTCTTTTTAAAATTAGACCATCATTTAAGATCTCTATCATGTATAGTAGCTTTTCACCCATTGAATCTCACCTATATCTTCAGTTTAGGTTATCCATGCCATTCCTTCCTTCCTGCTTAATCTTCATGTTCATCTTCATCTTCAGAATCTGCATAAGAGGTTAAGAGAAACAACTTACAGACAGATACTAGTTATCCACCAGGAAATAAAAACAGATAAATAGCTAAGGATATTTCATATTTAGAAATTAATAGATTGCCATTTATTAAAATTTAGATAGAAGCCTGCATTGGAAGCATAATAGCTAATTGAGGCTAATCTTAATCGAAATTGAAACTCATACAATTACACATTATCAAAAACAATAACTCAATGTTTTTGCCATAATAAACGTATGGAAGCATGCTGAGTAGACGATAACCCTAATCAGAGCTTCATAATCATAATCGTTTTTAGTGTTTGTCTATTTAAATAGAGCATGGGGAACAGAATTTGCAGAAAGCAATGTCCAAATCGGGATGCCACATATAAAACCCATCCATACTTACCAGATCGAACATCTTCACTAAGTTTGCCTCTAGCTTGAATTTGTTTAACAAGCATCCGGTATATCAACACCCACCAATAAATATGCAGTACAAGCAAGCAGTACAGAAGACTATTGAACACATAATAGTATATTGGACCATCGACTGGGTGCTTTTCCTTATCCAAGGTGAGCACAACCTCATAGCTGCCACGGAGAAAAGGAAAAAGAAAAGAATTAAAGAGGTGTTAAATGATATCACACTTTAATTGAATAATTAAATTTTCTGCAAAAGCAGAAATAATATTTGTATTATTTGGTTGTTGTAAGAAGCTTGCAGAAAGATTTAGTCACAATCTCCCATGAATAAGTTTTATTTTTCCAATTCAGTTCATACTAAGTTTCAGCTTTGAAGATTCTCTTAAACTACAAAATGATCAATAATATATTTGAGGCAAACTATAAATCTAAACTTGGAAACCAGATAACTGATTTCTTTTACCAACAAATATGGCTGCATCTATTATTGATATCCATATGCATGTGGCATCAAGTAGGAAAGCTAATGGACTGAAAGTATGAAACCACATAGCACGAAATAGACAACACATTCCAAGTAAGTCTATAAACCCATTACTCAATAATGGTTCCCAAAGAAAACTCCCGCATAATACTGAATTATTCACCTTTTAGGCTATAACTTAAGAGGAACTAAATAGACCAGTTGAACTGGACTTCCGGTTTAAAAATAAGCCCTCAGACCATTTGAACTAAAATATCAGGATTTCATCAAATTCAGACACGGTACAGGGCAATTCAGAAAATGTTTTAAATGGGATAAGTCAAGGAACAGCATCAACACTTCACAAAGATGAAAATTGTCACATAATGACTTCGGAATCTTCCTAAACTAACACAAAAGTTGCTGGAAACAAAAGAAAGCAACTTTTGTCTGAATTTTCATCTTTGCGAAGATTCCGAAGTCATTATGTGACAATTTTCATCTTTGTGAAGTGTTGATGCTGTTCCTTGACTTCACAAAGATGAAAATTCAGACAAAAGTTGCTTTCTTTTGTTTCCAGAAATCACTGAAATGTTTTCGTTTCATAATGAATTGAACTAACATGACAGCATGACTAGCATATTATGACATGAATGGATGGCCCAACCAGAAATATGTAACTGTTCTCCAAAAGGACTATATGCTATGAACAGTTATTACTCCTTAATATATAATAAGTCACCAAAAAGATCCTCCAATGCTGAGCATTTAATTTGTAAAAGCAGAGAAGGCAAAAAAATACCCCCAAAAAAAAAAAAGTTACCCTCTATCCATAGCTTCATTGCATCAAAGTTAATTAGAGGCCATCAGTTTTATTAACAGTCAACAAGAATTTAGGGAGAATAACTAATTTTGAGCTGCAAAGCACTTGAACTAGTACATTTTCAAAGCCCAAAAAAATAGAAGAAAAAGAACTAGTACATATTCCACTTTGTAAGGATGCAAGAGGAAGGTGTAAATTACCCCTAGATTGCAGTAAAACTTAACAGTAAAACATTAAACAAGTAAACACACAAAAAAAAAATCAAGTGACATGAGCACATAACTTATACAAACCTTGTGCTCCAAAGGATCCAGAATGGATAATAAATGAGGCGCAATATGATCCAAGATAGAACAAAAAGAATAAATGCAATGCTAGCAATCATTTCAGCACGGATGTACTTGGACATTTTCCCTATCTCCAGAAACACATCGCTAGCGTCATGAAGCGCTAAAACAACTGATCCAACCCTAGCAAACCTGAAAAGAGTGGAGACAAGAAAACACTACTGTTTGATTGCCGTATTAGACAGAATTGCACATAAACATAAAATATTGATATTGAAGCATAATTACCACATAAATGCAACTCTAAGGTCAAAGGACTTTACAGAAGCTCCAGGTTCTCATTCTCCCTCTCATTTAGATACGTTCCATGCAAGCCAGATTATTTTTATTTGATTATAAAGCAACTGTTTCATGGTTAACTACAAAGAGTTTCCTATAAGAGCAGCAGCCCCCTTTCTGTTTTCTACTGAGAGATAACAGCTACTAAAAATTCTTAACATGATATAACTTCTTGTTAATGATGTCAAGATGTGAAGTAAAATCACTCAAATCACAGACAACAGATATTAATGTTCTTGAATCTTGATATCTTTTTACTCCTTTTAAGAAGTTTAAGGTAAATTTAAACGTATCAGACAGTAACAAAACAAATAATGCATACAGAAGTACAATTCATAATACCTTGTAGAAATGCTTGGATAACAAGGCAAGCAGAACTGAAGAATTAAGATGCTAGGTTAACAAGACAAACAGAAGTAAATGAAAATACCTAAAAATGTATGACAGCACGATCAGAATGACAGTGGCAACATGATGTCCCATTGATACTCCAAAGTCAGAACGCCTTGTTTCCCAAAATATCAAAGCAAATATGGAGTATGTATAAAATCCAGCAGCGAACATGTAGACTGCTTTTAATTTCAACCTGATATATCAAAAAGTTACGAACCTGCTAAGCAAAGGTTCAATAGAAAAGATACAAGAAGGCAAACAACTACAAAAATAAATCAAAAGATACAAGAAGGCAAACAACTACAAAAATAAATCAAACAGACGAATTGAATAAGCACATTAATTGGGAAAAAATATCTTACTTAGTCTTTTGATCTGGCCAGACCTGATCACCTGGTCCCACCCAAAAATTTCTTGTATTAGTAAACCAAGGCTCATCATAAGTTACTGTCAAAGCAAGAATTTCTGCTGATAGATAATAAACACATTTCCATGCCGATTCCTTAAACTTTCTAATCTTCTTCCTTCTCTCATCTGTCTCAAAATCCAGCATCTCATGCCCTTTCCCAAAAATCAACCGCCTGCCCACTTTCTGTAAATAGAATTTACTTAACATTGACTCAACAGAACTGAGATGTTCAAAACATTGACAGACATAAGATATTACAGGTGGCCAAGTTTTGTCAGTTGTTTCAGTTTGATTGAAATATAAGATTTGTCAATTTGAAAATAGATGGGAAACCAAAGGCTTGTTGTCAGGCAGAGAATGATTTAATTGTCGAGAGGAGAAGAGGGGAAACTGCTTAAAATTAGACGAGTCTTAGTAATTGTATTTGTAGTATCGAAATTAATTTAGCTTTTAATCCTCACGAGAATCAAGTAGAATAATTGTTAAACTTGAAACAATTTCACACCACATGGTATTTAACGTGCATCTAAATAAGCAATAAAAGGAAGATAAATTCAGCATCCGAGGCACATGAATCTTCAGAAAGACAGCTATAGGGGTCAGAATACTAATTGAGATGTAACCGGATAGTTATCAGAATTTAGCAGAACATATAACTATTGCTCAGATAAAAGAAAGCAGAGCAGAACTGTCAAAGACTTGACAATTCATTTGCTCACCAAGATTATACACCAAGGATTGAAAGCAATTTTGGCATAGGTTTAAAATCAGCCAAAATATTGGAGAGAGAGAAAAAATTGTCTGAATAATGCTTCGTTTCCTACAAAAATCAGCAAGCCGGCACCTGCATTAAATGCATCGGTAGCAATTTTAAAAAAATAACAGCAAAATTTTTTTGTTATTTCTGAAAAGGCCACTAGTCGAATGATTAGAAAGGAAAAGAGAGAAAAATATGTGAGGCAGCTAAGTTACATTATAGAGTTAGAGCACAATTCGCAGAAACATCAAGTCAAAGCCAAATCAAGAGTTATTCAAGAATTGATGCTCGTCTGTTTACAGCCAATTGACGCTCAATACCAAGGCATGTGAAAAGGCAGCAAAAACGAATCCAATTCAGCAGTAACCAAGGAAGCCGATCCTTCTGCTAAATGCTAATCAGTTCACAGTGGAGAGAGAATTCACAAACGAATCTCCAGGCAAAACATGTAAAAGCAAAAAGGTCTGGATCACGTGGCAAAAACAATAAAAGAACGTTACATTAATGTATAGAACACAATACCTCGAACACAAATCTGTCAAGGAAAAACCGGAGAGTGGGGAAGAAGAGAGCGAAGAAAGGGAGAATGGCGAAATCCTCATAGGCCGGGTACGATTCACGGTGCCAGTCAACGGAACTTAGTTGCCAAATCCAATCCATGGAAGAAGTTGAGAAAATGTTTCTCGAGAAACAAATAGGCTAAAGAAATGAATCAATCTGAGTTAATATGCATGAAGATAAGAGAGAGAGAAGAGGCTTTTCTTATCGCCGCACAGCCTGCAGGGGAAATGAAACTCTAGCCCACCGGAAGCAGGTGTTCGTTTGGACGCTCGCCTTGGTTGCCCCGCAGTGGCTGCAACTCTGAGGTATTTATATCGATTCCCGAATCTCAGTAGATTTACGAAATTACCCCTATCCCGATAAATCATAAATGTCAATATTAGAGGGCTTTGAATTATGATAACGATACTCCCCTGAACGGCTCGCTTATCATTCCATTTTATTTATAGCCACTGAATTTGACAATATAGATCGATATATTGCACATGGTTTTTTTTTTTTTGTATAAACCATCCGGTATCCTGAGTTCATTGTCAGCCTCAGACTAATCCGAACCCCCGCGAGGAGACCTTACAGTGGTAGCGAGGTACCGATGGGATAACTTCTTTGAGGTTGAATTAATTATGGCGGCTGTCACTCCACTGGGTTCGAACCCTCGCCCTGAGGAATGCTGGTAGTAGCTCTTACCAACTCTACCAAGCACCCACACAATAGGATAGTTGATGACACTACACTGATATCATATACGGACCTACATATTAACAAGTAGGTTCAAACACACCCCTTAACTTCCAGAAAATTAGGTATATATTAGTACTATGTGATTTATTTTGCATATACTAATTTACTAAATTTGAACCAACTAAAGTTTTGCTCAAATTCTTCTTAAAACATATTAAAAATAAGTCTCACTTATCTTAAACCGCTGAGTCACAGTCTTATTGATATGACGTGTTCACGTGACATCACATGACTTTTTTTACATACCAAATTTATTGATAAATATTTAAAACTCTTTAAAATCGTGAGATACCTTGTGAAATAAAATAATCAATAACACTTTTTAAGAAGACGTTTTATAATAAGGGCCATAGTAGCATCCTGTCACGGGGCTAGTCTTTTCGACCCGCGCGGCACTTAACAACCTTCACTGGATGTTGCTAAGTAAGCCTAACTTAGATGAAAGGAAGATGCTTGGCTAAGTTGGGAAGAAGAGAATGCTTGAGGCAAGGAAGAACTTGAGAACTTGGAGAATGCGAGAATTGTATT
>JANTPZ010095683.1:0-22605 GCA_025593235.1 Vachellia pachyceras | reverse complement strand
TTTATTAATATTTTTTTATTTTAAATTTCGTTAATCTTTTCAGTTTGTTTTTTAATTTTTTTATGATTGTTTTTATTATATATTTTTACCTATTTAAAAGTTGTTTTTTTCAATTTTTGTACATTTATATATTATTTAATTAGAAAGGTTCATAGTTATTTTTTTAATAAATATTAAAAGTTTGTAGCGGTTCATGAACCGCTACAATATTTTTATAATAAATGTTCATTTAGTAGCGGTTTATTAAACCGATGCAAATAAGTTTTGGAGGGAATTTTGAACTTCGAAAAATGAGCGGGAATATTCATATTCCATTTAGTAGCGGTTATGTAACCGCTGCAAATTTTGTAGAGTGAAAATTTCAAAAATTTTTTGCGGGAATTTCTTTTTTAATAAGTAGCACTTTTGTACCGCTACAAAATTTTCGTATCTGCATTCGTAATGTCGTGAATGTGTTGCGGTTATTATATAACCGCTTCAAATTTAGTAGTGGTTTTGTCTGCGTGAACCGCAATTTCTTTTAACCGCTACTAAATCGTTTGCCACGGTGACTTTTGTAGCGGTTTAGGTAACCGCTACAACATGTTATTGTAGCGGTTATAACTGCTGCAAATACATAAAATAACCGCTACTAATGCAGCCTTTTTTGTAGTGCTTCTCTTTGGATTACTTCCTAAAAATATAACAAGACAATAAAATAAATGGAAGCAAAACAAAATAGAATTAAATATAACAAAAGATTTAAATTATTATTATCTACTATGATTTCATAAATCCCTAGGATAATGCATATATTTGTTATTTTAAACTCAAAATCTTTTAAAATAATGGATCCCTAAGATAATGCACTATCGGATAGATTTTCTATTTTAAACTCAGAATCTTTTCAAATTATATTGATAACTCTCCAAATATCTCAAAAATATATCTCAAATATACTAAAAATTATAGAGTTATCTACAACCAACCATAGACATTTAAGACAATATTTATAATTCGTCTATGGATGCAATTATCATAAAAATATGCAAAAGCTATGATAATAAAATGGAAAAAATAATAATAAAACCAACAATGTTTAAGGTGTAATGATTGACCCCTAAAGCACAATTTCCAATAGCATACACATGATTAAAAATAAAGTAATATAATTTAGTAAAATGGTTTAGTCATTCACAACATGACTAACCAATATTTAAATCTTTATTGAAAGAGTTCCTCTATCAAAAAGATAAAAGATATATGTGCTTTAACGAAAAAAGGGGGAAAAAAGAAAGCTTCGTATTTACATCAATTTCCTTATATTTATTATGTCAAATTCTCTAATCACACATGATTTTGTTTTAACTACTACCTTTGATCTTTAATATAAAATTCATTTAACTTTTTTTTTGAAGAGATTAAATAAGTTAAATAATTGATATATTCATAATTTTTCTCCAAATTGATTTACTTAATTTATAAAATGATATATAATCTAATGATATACACAAATATTTCAGAGTATATATGATAATTAAATAATTTATTTATTTAATTTAATTTCCCAATAAAAGTCAACATGCTCTTATATTAAGGATTGAAGAAAGTATTTGTGATCATTATGAATTTATAATTAAATAATAATATTTCAAAATATAACATATAACCACATGTAATAGTAGAACTTGATATTTATAATGTAAAGAACTTAATCAAAGTACTTTCCAGAAATAAATTGTAATTCCATTACTCACAAAAAAGCCAACAGTGGGGGTGTTTGTGATAACTCTTCAATTTTTAGTATTTTTGAGATATTTGGAGAGTTATCAATATAATTTTAAAAGATTCTGAATTTAAAATAGAAAATATATCCGATATGTATTATCTTATAGATTCATTTTTAAAAGATTTTGAGTTTAAAATAGTAAAATATACATTATCCTAGAGATTTATTAAATCATTGAGATAATAATAATTTAAAGCTTTTATTAATTTTTATTTATGTTTTGTTTTGCTTCCTTTTATTTTATTATCTTGTTATATTTTTAGGAAGTAACTCAATGAGAAGATCTCATCAAATCAAGAAATAAAGAAAGATTAAATGAAAAAGAAAAATAAATAAAGGAGGAGCAAGATATGTCTATATATATGCATGTGGACGCTGGAAAAAGGGGTTTCTTTTCTTTGGCGGCAACAGGAGAGCTTGAGTTCAAATGGAAAGAGGTTTGAGACCTAGAGATACGAAATACCATTAGCATGGATGGAAGTTCGGCTTTAATTATTAGTTTATCATTTTCTTCATCTTCTTTTCTATTTCTTTTATTGTTTGGTTAGCTCTTATATTGTTTATGGGAATGTTCAATCTATGTAGCTAAACCTTCATTTTGAATTATTGTAGTTTGATTATGAATTAGTGAATGATAATTTCAATCTTTAACTGCTTTAATTTTATATTTGCTTATTCAATTGTGTGTTTGACTGTCCTAGAAATGAGAAATCTGATTGGGATAGACTTTGGTGTTCTAAAGGAGCCTAGGAACATGGAATTTAGACTAGACCTTCAATTGAATTATATAGGATTGAGTTTTATAACTTAATTTGTTTGTGGGATAGGAATATACCTACCGGTCCTGCATAGTCACATTAGACCTGCAATTTGTTTAGTCTAATTATGTAATCATCTAAGGAATTATATGTTAGTCAACATAATTAGAATGCCTATTAGTGAGTCGGAAGATCCTTTTACGTAATTAAGAATCATAAACTAGCAAATATAACTTTAATTGCAATTAAGGGGAGAAATTAGACACTAAGAATTAGTCAATGTTATAATAATTTAAGTTGCTGCTTAAGATCTAGAATCATCCTTAACCTTAATTATAGTTTAGATTTAATTTATTCTTTTAGTTAGATTTTTATTTTATTTTTATTATATCTATATGTTTAACTCAACTTAAATAAAAGTGTAAGGTCATTACTCAACTTAGTTGGTACCATATCCTTGTGGGAATAATACTCTACTCACCTTTTATTACTTGATACGGTTTGTACACTTGCGGAGTTATTGGTTCACATTTTGTGTCCATTAGTTTGGAACACTTCTAAACACCTCAAACGCATGTTCAACAGTATTTTTCGTAAAATGAGATAATCTCTTTCGTAAAATGAGTAAGTAGTGAGTGTGTCTGTGTGTGCCTGCTGCCATGCTGCGCCTTCTATGAGAATGAGCCCATTTCGAAACGCAATAGAAAAGAACTTTACTCAAGTCGGGGTAAATATGTGAAAGAGATTATCTCGTTTTGTGAAAATATTGTTGAACGTGCCTTTAGCTCCTAATAATCATTGCCAAACAGGCCAATGTGTGGCTTAGCATTTTTGACTTTTGCTTTGAATGTGATGTGTTTTCATTTTTTTAATAACACTAAAGTATCTAATAGTTACCCTCGGCCTTACGAGCCTTGATATGTTAGACTCGATTATTTTTTAAGTTTAAAATCATAAGTCCGATTCTTTATTTAAACGATTTGATCAAATCAGTATAGTCTCGACCCGTTCTCTGTCTACTAGGTAGCTGGTATTCACTACCGAGGACATAATAATAGATCAAGTTTTCATTCCCCCGCAATGTTGGGCACTAAATAGGACTAGGCAAATGGCTAAAACTGACGGGTCAATGCATGAGCTTTTAGGCCCATTTAATTAAAAAAAATTGGACCAATCAGTTAATGCTCGGGCACCTTGAACTATCACTCGAGTATTGAGTATTTTTACCACTCATCTTCTCAATACTTTCACAGAATGCTCGATAAACTTAAGAAGCATTGACAGCACTCGAGCATCTTGATTTAACACTCGAGTATTTAGATTGTTTTCAAATACTTTCATACAATACTCGAGTGTACTCGAGTAGTGTGTCAAAGCATTGAACTTTTCTTTGAAAAACCACGCAATACTCGAGCATTGGTGAAGTTATGCTCGAACACTGCTTTTCTGACAGCTTTTATTACTAACACACTTCACCTACGCTATGCACCTACTTTCCTTATTTGTGTAATGACACTTTGAATACGAACTGCTCAAATAAATGGAGTAGCTTGAGACATAAAGAACAGGCATGGTCCAAGACTCGAAGACTTTAACATTCTTCTGCAACATTCACCGTTGATTGAGCAACATTAAATGCCATTAATAAAGAATCAGATAGTCGTTGTTGAGAGTAACGACTATTAATGGAGTCTAACGGACATTTAAGAACTTTTCAACTATAAGGGGCCAGGCATTCAATACAGAGAGACGAGACACGAACATTCTGAGCATTCAAAGCTATTCATTACATTCTCTGTAAATCTTTCAATATTCATTCTGTACTTCAGTATTAACTATTTACTCTTTCGAAAAAGTTTCTTTGAGCAAACATTCATTGTAAATCTGTGAGAAACATAAGGTTGGAACCTTGTGTCATTTGGGCTGAGATTGAGATAGAAAACAGAGGGTGAAACACTCTGTTTTAGTGAAAAGTTTAAGGGGGAGTGGGTTCCCGTTATAAAGGCTTGAGAAGCCTCAATTTGTGGTTGATAGTGGATTTGGAAATCTCAGATGAGCTCTGAAGACTGGACGAAGGTCAAGAGGACCGAACTAGGATAAATCTCCGTGTTCATCTTTCTTCCTCTCTCTCGGTGACTTTGTTCTCACTTTATGTTTAAGTTTTAAATTTTTAAAAGTGACAAATTCACCCCACCCTCTTGGTCAAATCCTATTCTAACACCTTCCAAACATCGTACCCGTTTGGAAAATGATTGGAAAAATGTATTTTGTTCACAATGCATTTATGTTTGAATAAATGTTAGATTCATAGTACATTTATTCTATAAAAAAAGAGTTTTTTTTGCTCGGAATGTATTTTGAAATTACTTATCAAACGCTATAGTCTACAAGCTAACGGACTTTTAAGCTCAAAATACATTTTAAACCCAAAAAATTCTTGTCAAACACGCACATTATATATTTGCTAGTGCAGGATTTTGATGCAAGGAGGCAATATCCCATTCCACAGAAGTAGAAGAGAGTGTTATTAGAGACACTGCAATAGATCTCATGCTTGGACGTCTCCCTGGGTCTCCCTCTGTGCACATTTTGGCTACTTGTGCCATCTGAAGCCCCACAACAAATATATGTTGAAAAGTTGTTAGATTCATCAAAGATGAAAGTAAAAGGTGTGATGCCAAAGGAGTAATAGCAAAATGATGCATATTCTATCTTTAATGTGCTTGTTTGGCAAAGCGTTGCTTATACCCATAAGCACGTTCAACAGTGTTTTTCCGTAAAACGAGACAATCTCCTCCACATATTTGCCTCGACTTGTGTGAATAAGCCCATAAGTACTTCTCCACCGCTTAGCCAAACGGACATAAGATCCATTTTAACGAAGAAATTGAACTACAAAGTGGATCTTGTATTAAAATATAGAGGAATATTAAATTTAAAAAATACCCAATCTGGTCAAGTGTTTTGTACGGGGCGATTGGTTTTAATTTAATATTTTCCCCTCCATTACTAAGTCTAAAATGATATTTTGATTTTTTTAAAAAAATAGCAATCTGTAGACATTTATTTGCAAATTAATGTCTTATTCTTTAAATGTTCCTTTTTTAGGATTATACATGGATGTTTTTATATATTTTAAGTAGACAATACTATTTTAATTATGATTGGTTCATCCGATTCAACTAAAATTAGACCATTGACCTTTAACAACTACTTCAACTAGTTTAATGATTAATCTAGTCTCACTACCTACCAGGGGTTTATATTTAAATTTTAAATATAAGACTTCAATCCATTTCGTTTTTTAAATTTATAATTTTTCCTAAAGCATCATTAGTTATTGCACATGTGAAGCGAAGGGTTAGTTCTAACTTCTAATGCACATGCTTAAAGATTGTATTTTTAGGGAAACTAACACATTTGTTATAAATAATTAACTTAATTAATTTCTTTAACAGCCATAAATTATTTATCTAACTCTTACATTAAGAATCAGTTACTATAATGTTTTTATTATAAACGATGGCAGGTACATATTCTATAATGCCTAGAACATGACAAAAAACATACAAGTATTTTTCCAAACTCAAAATGTTTAAGCAGTTCAAGAGTTATTTGCTCACCTTGTAAACTGAGTCGATTGTGTATTGGTCTCCAAGCCTAGGATCAACAAGGTTTTGAAGATGTTCTTTAGGATTAGGCTTCTCAAGAGCTTCTTCAAACTTCATCGACCAAGCAAAATATATAACCCTCAAGTAAAATGATGACTAGGTTGAAATATATATTTAAAAAAACCATGATAAATAAAACATTTTTTATAGGTAAAATCAACAATTACCAATGAGACAAGGCCTTTTGTTGTTGCAGAACCACCTTCATCAACCAAAAACACAGCTTTTTTAGCAGATATAAGTTCAAAAAGAACGACTCCGAAAGCGTATACGTCTATTTTGGGTGAAACACTACCATACGCATTTCTGCAGATGGGAGAAAGAAAGGTATATATCATCAAATCAATGAAATATAAAAGTGAACTCATTTTTCTTCTTAAATGATATTCATATCCAATTAAGTTATTCAGAAGTGTTAAACAATGAAAAAGATATCAGAGAAAGCAATATCCAACGCCTAAAACACATCTATTAACAGTAAATGCAAAAAGTTTCTGCAGTGTGCAAATGCATTCTTGAACATAGACGTATTCCTTATGGCTATAAATGTGGGCTCCTTTTAGTCATTTTTGTGCTGATGAGTGACAAAATAATCCATTTCAAAAGATTAAAAAAGAGTGATGGCTAAAATTTTGTAATAAATCCACAGTTTGTCAATAGCCTTATGGCTTAATGATATGTAAACTCTCATGTAAGTGGGATGTTATGTGTTTCATCCCACTTGTAACTTAAATTGAGGCCTTTATTGTTTGCCGTTCCATTTTTTATTTTTTGAAAAATCCACAGTTTGGCCTCAGATTCTGATAAGATTCAAGCCTCCTTCTACCGCCAGAACATGCAGAAAGGGGAATATAGGAGTGGCAAAAAGGCAGAAAATAGGGGACTGTTGGTCCAAACGAAAACATAGTGCCTGTTTGGGAAGCCATTTTCCCAAACGGTGCACGTAAGCCGAGACAAAACCATCTCGAAATCTGTAAAAACCATCTCGAAATTCATAAAAACCATCTTCAAATCCGTAAAACCATCTCGAAATTCCCAAAATGCCTCAAAATCTGCAAAATCCATTTTCCCAACGGAGTTCCCAAACAAAGCACATAGAGGTTGAAATTCTTATATGATATTGAAAATATGATAAAGGAATAATGATGAAGGGCCAGAAGGGAGTAGTTAAAAATAACAAAGCGTAAGTAGGTTATATATATAAGAAGTGAAGGAAAAGAAGATATTGGGTTAGCTTTTGGGTGGAGAGAGTCAACCTCTTGAAAGTTGACAAGTTCATTTTGGTCTTGAAGGTCAGTGTCATGTGTATCATCTATGTTTGGTGTAGTTTAAGGTTCTACCTTAGTGAGGTGCATGCTTGTATCCCATCATTTTGGTTTTTGTTGCTACATTTCTGTATTTTGGGTCCAACAGGGGTATTGGGTGGATCTAGAATCTGAAACAGTTGTAATATTTGTTCAATAGAATTAGTATAATCTTAAGCTCCCCAGTTGCTACTGATATTGTGCTGAGTTTGTCACTAGTTCTAACGCAAACAGGAGTTTTAGGGAGAAAAGATATAGAAACAGAGGAAGGGGAAAGAGAAACAGAGCAGAGGGAACATAAATGGAGGGGGGATGAGAGAGTTGAGGGGGGAATTAGGCATAGAGATGGAGAGAGAGAGAGAAAGATAAAACTAGAAGGGGGGAGGAACTAAGAAGAACTTGGGGGAGATAGAGAATTGCAAACCAATTCATTTCACCCAAATCTAATTACAAGTAGAAGCTATCAGGCCATTTGTAGAAGAGGTTTTCTTAATCAACAAGTGTAGGGTTTCGGGTTTTACCTAGACTGTGACGAAGCAACCTGGTAGCCCATGGGCATCGAGTCACTAGTTTGACTCTGATTATAATACACAGCAAAAAACACTGAGGAGGAAGAACTTGAGAGGCAGTCTGGAAGTTCTTGTATGATTAAAGAAACTAACTCCCATATCTCATATAACACCTATGGGTGGTTACTTGTTTTCAAAATTTAAAAACATGAAGTGAGAATTACCTTTGTTAACCCACACTATTTCTCTATTTTTATTTTTGCCTAAATCCATTCACCAGGGCAGACTATTATATTCCAACAAGAAGTAAACCTACTTGCACAGGTAACCCTATTTGCTAAAAGTATAAAAGATAGATTTCCTTCTATAAGAGGTTTCGTCAAAATATTATTCTTATATTCTATCATAGTGTAAGTTATAGAACTTCACTAGTTCTTAACAATTTCTCAGCTCCATATTTACACACAAATTGCAAAATCTTAATTTATATGCCTACGTCAGTTACTAACTAAAAAGAAAAGTAGGAAGTGGTCATACTCGGGTGGCATATAGCCAAATGTTCCCGCAACATTACCAGTGGGAATTGATGAACTTCCCACTTCAGTGAGCTTGGTCAACCCAAAATCAGCAACCTGCAAAGATGTTTATTAAAGGACTTAAATGTCATGATGAATACGTTGTGTGTGTGGTTGTGCGCGCGCGCTCTTAAAGATGTTTATAGATATTGAAACAAAAATCAACCTTTGCACAGAAGTTTCGATCTATCAATATATTATCTGACTTTATGTCACGATGAATATATATAGGACGTGTATGCTCATGAATGTACTCAAGACCTCTGGCTGAATCCACAGCAATTTGCAACCGCGTAGACCATGGCAACGTTTCTCTCGCTATCAAAAGTAAATTGAGTATTATTGTAAGGTTACAAGGAAGGCATTTAATCACCCAAAATCTAATAAATAAAGAGCATGTAATGGTAAGTTCCAGTGTAAGAAATGATAATAACTTTACAATGCTCATTTATCATTGGGACATTTTGGTGAAATGAACTCTGTAATTCCACCCACTATTATTGCATGCTGTACAAATTACAAACCATGAATACCACACGTGCTAGACTCTTTGCAATACCCATAGAGATGAGTGTAGTTTAAATTAATACTGTATTTATTTCACATATAATTCATTTCAATATGTAAAGCATTTTACAGAATTCTAAATGCAATTGATGTATTTTTTACTTGAAATACCTCTAGGAGTATGTCAAAATTACTAGCCTCCCATCAGAAATTGGTACTAAAGAAGGGAAACGTTGGGGGAAAAACTGAGATCTTAACTAGCTAATTGTGTCTCTTGATGCATGTGGCTTATGTTATGGCGCAGTTACCTGGTGTGCAAACACACAACTCTCCTACTCACTTTTGACAGTAAGAATCTCGCTGTTAGAGTGAGATAAGAGCCCAAGAGAATCTCTGAATAAAAATACTGGATTATTCTTCGATATCCCAACCTTGAGAGGGTTAAGATACTTATAAGCAACTGATTACAACTGACTCAACCTAAATTTCCTAGATCTATGGAGATAACAAACTAGTGGCTGACTAATAGCCTTATTTTGTGCTAACAGACTGATAACAATAATTTAAAATAAAACAACGGCCTTGACTAATTCAAATGCCTAGCTCTCCTCTGGTAGGTTATGCGATACTTGTCATTACTCCCCCTTGGAAAACAGACTTGTCCTCAAGGCGAAAATTTGGATACTGTTGTTGAAGGAGATCATATTCTTCCCAACTTGATTCTTCTGTTGGTCTATTCTTCCATTGTATCAAGAGTTCCAGATGGGGTCCTTTCCAACGATGAGACAGCACCTGATCTGGTTCTAACAGCAGCTCGAACACCTCTGAAACGGGAAGTGATGCTGGAGGGTTGGATGGAGCAATACTGGGGCAGGTCCAGTTCATAAGCAACAGGTCCAACCTTCTTCTTGACAACGTAAGGACCAAAAAATCTCGGCGACAATTTAGTGAAGTTGCAGTGTGAAAAAGATTTCTGGCTAAAAGGTTGGATGCGCAGAAAAACAGCATCCCCAACTTCAAAGGTGAGCTCTCGACGATGTTGGTCTGCATAAGATTTCATACGGTCTTGAGCTTTCTTAAGGTTGTCCTTCAAAAGGCGTAACATATCATCCCGCGTTTCCAATTGATCTGCTAGCTCTGCAATCTGCGTTTCTCCTTGAAGAGGATCTCGTCCATACACAATTTTGAATGGAGTGGTATTGGTGGACGTATGATAGCCTGTATTGAAGGAATATTCAGCCCAACATAAAAATTTGCTCCAAGTACGAGGCCGTTCGTGAGCAAAGCATCGTAGATATGCCTCCAACGATCGGTTGACAACTTCCGTTTCGCCGTCCGTTTGGGGATGGTAAGAGGTACTCATCCGTAAACGAGTTTGACCTAGCTTGAACAGTTCTTGCCAGAAGGAGCTCAAGAAAAGAGGATCCCTATTTGATATTATTGAGCATGGCATACCATGTAATCGGACAATATCCGTGCAAAAACGTTCGGCGACGGATTTTGCGGTGTAAGGATGACATAGAGGAATAAAGTGACAATATTTGCTCAATCTATCAACCACCACTAGGATAGTATCATAGGTCGCAGATTTGGGGAGCCCAACAATGAAATCCAGCAAAATATCCTCCCATACTCGTTTTGGAATAGGAATCGGTTGCAACAACCCAGCTGGAGAAAGGGTTTCATATTTATTTTGTTGGCAAACATAACATTGCTGAATGAAAGTTTTTATGTCCGTCTTCATTTGAGGCCAGTAGAACGTTCCCGATAAGCGCTTAAAAGTTTTTAGGAGCCCGCCATGTCCCCCAGATGGAGTCAGATGGGATTCTTCAATAAGCTTTGCTCGGATGGGTGAGCTCCTAGGTATAACAAGATGCCTTTGAAAAAAGAGCTTATGGTCTGACAAGTGATAATTTGGGAGTGAGAGTGAGAGTTCTCTTGTAAGCTAGCCATGATAGGAGCAATAAACGAGTCCTGCCACAGCACTTCTTCAAGGTTTAAGAAATCCAGAGGGAGTGGCATTCTAAGTGAAAGAAATCCGCATGCTGTGGGCGTCGAGAGAGAGCATCTTCCCTAACATTCTCTTTCCCATGTTTGTAAACAATGCTGAAATTGAATGGTAACAGCTTGAGGAGAAAGCGTTGCTGGGTGTTAGTGAGAGTCCCTTGATCCATGAGGTGTTTAAGGCAATGGTGATCAGTTCGTATGATGAATGACGCCATTTTTGCATTGTTAAGACCAAGGCCAATAATTCACGATCATAAGCAGATTTGTACCTGTTAGAAAATGAAAAACCCTTGCTATAAAAAGCAAGAGGGTGACCCTGTTGCAATAAAATAGCACCAATACCTTCCATAGATGCGTCACATTCTACCATGAATTCGGAATCGAAATTAGGCAATCTAAGAATGAGTGCAGAGATCAAAGCTAACTTGAGCCATTCGAAGGCCTTCTGAGCTACCAAGGACCATTTAAAGGAATTTTTCTTAGTTAAATCCGTCAAAGGTCGAGCAGTGATACCATAATTTCTGACAAAACGTCGGTAGTACCCAGCTAGACCGAGGAAGGCTCAGAGCTCCGTAACGTTGATAGGGATTGGCCATTCACGTACTACTGCTACCTTCTCATAATCTGTCTTCACTCCTTTTGCTGATACTCGGTGGCCTAAAACGGAAACTCTGGATTGCCCAAATTCACACTTCTTGAAGTTAACAAAGTAAGACTGTCATTGCACTGGAAAACCAGCCTCAAGTGGTGCTCGTGCTCGTGTTGCTGGGGTGAAGGGCTATAGACCAGAATGTCATCAAAAAACACCAAAACGAATTTCCTGAGGTAAGACCGAAACAAATCGTTCATCGCTGCCTAAAAGGTTGCAGGTGCATTTGTAAGACCAAAGGGCATGACGAGGTACTCATAATGACCACTGTGAGTCCGGAAAACTGTTTTGTGAATGTCCTCTGGGACCACACGTATTTGTGATATCCAGATCAAAGATCAATTTTTGAGAAAGGCGCAGCGCCACACAGCTCATCGAGCAATTCATCAATATTCAGGATGGGGTACTTGTTTGGCATAGTAATCTTGCTGAGGGCCCTGTAGTCCACACACATACGCCAGGAATCATCTTTCTTTTTTATTAACACAACAGGGCTGGCGAATGGGCTTGAGCTAGGCCGAATGAATCCTTTCTGAAGTAGTTCATCCACCTGATGTTCAACCTCATTTTTCTGGAAATAAGGATAGCGATAGGGGCAAATATTAGGTGGGGAGGACCCCGAGACTAGTGTAATAGCATGACAGTGTTCTCTAGCAGCGGGTAAGGTTGTTGGCTCCTCAAATATGGAAAAGAATTCAACCAAAAGGCCCTCCAAATTCAATGATCCAGATCCACGGGACCCTAGTTTAAGCTCAGAAGATACCATGGATTGAAAAAAAGTAGTATGTCCTCGGCGTGGCATTCCCTACAATTTGTAACGCCTCCCATTAACCCAAAAAATCAAAAACATCTGGTTCCAATTGGCCTGAACAATATTAAGAGAAGCAAGCCACTAAATTCCCAGCACCAAGTCTGACCCACTAATGAAAATGGGTAAAAATCCTATGTAATCATGAAACCTAGTAATCGGATTTCCACGTTTCTGCAAACTTGTTCACAATGAATTACCCGTCCGTCTCCAATCTAGACCCTGAAAGACCCCGAAAGTAGGAACGTAAAAGATGGGTAAATTCAATTCTTGTACCAGGGTAGCTGAAATGAAGTTGTGGGTTGACCCACTATCAACCAGCAACAACACCTCTCTGGTATCAATTTTTCCAGTCACCTTCATTGTCGCCGCGGAATCTTGTTTTAGAATGGCGTTGAACACCACTTCAGCGTCCTCTAAAAACTCTTGCTCTGCTTCCACAATTGGCTCTGGTGAGTCTGATATAGGATTCCCATCATCGTCAACCTCCATCAGTGAAAAGCTTGCGGAACAGCGGTGCCCCGGGCGAAATGGGTCTCCACACCGAAAGCATAGCCCCTTATTTCTTCTGCATTGACACTCAGAATCAGCCAGGGGAAATCGTGGCGCGGTTGTGTTGACGGATGAAGAGGACGCGCTAACGGGGGAAGTTCTCATGAGCCCATACGGCGTCGTGGCCCCTCTTGCATCACGAGTGGCATCTGTTTGGGAATAAATGGAGCTGGGTCGGTTTATGGGTTGGGCCGGGTTGGTTTTTGGTCCACAGGTAGAGGCATATTTCCCTTCGAATTCAAGTGCTAGACTCAACGCCTTGAACACCGTCCTCGGCTTGTGAATACGTATATCGTCCTTCAGCTCCTCCTTCAGCCCATTCAAGAAGACTTCGAGTAGGCAATGCTCCGACCAGTGGGCGACGCGTGCTACCCTCTTTGCCCATTCCTGCCAGTACTCTTGCACTGTTCCCGTTTGCCTGATATTGCAGAGATACTCGTCAATGTTCTTATATTCAGGAGGACTGAAATGTTCCTGTAGCAGCTTCACGAACTCGTCCCAATACAACATTGTATGTTGCAAAATGATCCAGGAGAATAGGTCGAGTGCATCTCCCTCAAGGTACATGGATGCCACGTCAACCTTGTCATCTTCTTGCGTACCGTAGAAACGGAAATACTTTTCGGCTTTGAGAATCCAGCCGCGGGGGTCACCTCCACTGAGTTTAGGAAATTCAATTTTGGCATATGGGGGCCGGAAACCCCCTCTGTCATAGTCCTCATCGCTGTCGTCCACGTATCGGGCACCTTTGCCTCTGTGATGTGTCTTCGTCGCCACGGCTTCCAATGCTTCAACTTTCTCCCTTAACTCGTCCATTGCATCTAGTCGAGCCGCAATGGTAGCAAGCGGGTCACCACCCGGTTGGTTGTCAGTACCAGAAGCTCTTGTGGTCACCATCAGAATCCAGAACGAGGCTCTAATACCAAATTGTTATGGCACTGTTACCTAGTATGCAAACACACAACTCTCCTACTCACTTTTGACAGTAAGAATCTTGCTGTTAGAGTGAGATAAGAGCCCAAGAGAATCTCTGAATGAAAATACTGGATTATTCTTCGATATCCCAACCTTGAGAGGGTTAAGATATTTATAAGCAACTGATTACAACTGACTCAACCTAAATTTCCTAGATCTATGGAGATAACAAACTAGTGGCTGACTAATAGCCTTATTTTGTGCTAACAGACTGATAACAATAATTTAAAATAAAACAACTGCCTTGACTAATTTAAATGCTAACAACTACCTTGACTAATTCAAATGCCTAGCTCTCCTCTGGTAGGTCATGCGATACTTATCAGTTTAGGTAAGAAAACCATTTGAAATGATGGGATTATAATAATTAGATAGATGAACTATCCCAAAAATAGACAATGGTTTTCTCACCTGACTCTCGCAGGTGTTCGCTTAAGTTTCCATTGTCAATATATTCATATACAAGGAAAAGAGAATCCTTCTCAACACAATATCTGATCAAACGTACCTACATGAATTTAACAGGTAGATTGAACTTAAAAAGCAAGGCATAATATGGTTTAAACAACAATTGGAAACCACCTAAAATGTTGGGAATCTTGAAATCATGAAAATGCAGATATAAAAGCCACTAACAAAAGGAATGACAAGGTAGAACATGACAAATTTCTCTCAACAACAAAGGCAGATTAGCTTCAATATCACCTTTTGTGCATAAGCATGTTAAAACGAATATTCTCATAGAACTTAAATGAAACCGCAACACCATTCAAGAAAAGCCTCTCATTAATTTTATATACTGATCATATGATTTATAAGCTATTAACTTTATCTTCTAGCTAAAGCAAACATTTTTCACTTTTTTTTCAGTCATAAATTTTCTTCCAGGGGATTGTGGGGAAGTTGGTATGACTGGAGGACTGTTCTGTGGTTCTGTTGTTGGTATCTTGAATCGTGAACGCGGGAATGGTAATTCGATCGATAATAAAGAAAGAGAATTGTTGGTTCATTTTTTTTATAACCCTTTGGGCCATCAACACTTTTTCTAGATCTTATTACCAAGTATTCAAATAACCGACTGATCCGGATTGAAACTTTGTGACTATAATGCCTCTCCCCAGGGGTTTTTTCTAACAAGGTAGAATTCAAACACAGTTCGCCCATTTTATGATCTAGATGGTTCACTGCTAGATCAAAGATCATTGCGTGGAAGCCTTCCAATTCTAAGGGTTAACATATCATTATCAATATTCTGAGTTCAAAATAATGAAATTGATGCCATCATGCCAATGCCTAGGCTAATGTTTAAAATTCTCACCATCTACCATGTCATTCAAAGCCAGAAAACGAACAAAATCCTGCATAAATTAGCTCTTACAGAAACAATATATTTACTTGTATGCACAAGAAAACTACCACTAAATAATTTTGTTCAACAGCGATCATACCAGATTTAAGTGATGAACACACGTTAACACTTTCAATTCAGCAAGAAACTGTTTTGATTCCCGCGACAACATCATTTTTATTGCAGCTTTCTGTGAAGGGAAAAACCCCCTTATGAGATTTATTTAATCAAAAAGTAAGAAAAACAAAAATGGCAATAAAGAAGAACAAACAAATGCATATGAATATTAAAGAAACACAATTTTTCTCGTAAAATAAAACTGCATGCAATTATATTACATTTAATAGTACATGAGATTACAAACCTCCCCTCTCAGCTCTACATAGTAGACGGTCCCAAAACCACCTTGACCAATTTTATTTGCAAGACAGAAGTTATTTGTGGCTTCAGCCAGTTCTTCATATGAGAACTCCACTGATTTGACCACAGTAGTAGCAGTGTTGCTGGTACCAACAGAAGCAGGAGGACCATTGGAATCTGAAATTTTAAATTCAGCACCCTGAAGTATATTCTAAAATGCGTCCAAAATTCTAAAGTATTTCATGATATATTTAACACCCTGAAGTATTCTTTTCATAGGCATCTCAAGGGATTTGGGGTGTCTAAGGGCCCTCCCCTAATGCCCCTCAAATTTTTCCAACTTCCCAAACGTTTTTTCTTGTTTCTTTTCATCATTAGATTCAATATAAAATGAGTGACATTTTGATTTATTATGGGCAGAAAATGTTGCAGTTTTCAATATTTCACGATTTTTCAAAGAGAAAATACTCTAAAATTGTGTGTGTTCTTTTTATTTAAAATATTTTTCTTTACAAAATCGTAAAAAATTGAAACCGCACCATTTTTTCCCCTAATATATCAAAATGTCACTCATTTTATATAAAATCAAAAGATGAAAAGAAAAAAGAAAAAAATACATTCGGGAAGTTGGAAAAATTTGAGGGGCATTAGACACTCAAAATCCTGTGTCTTGTGTGCACCTAACATCCTTTTCGAACACACTAAATTTACTCATAGTTTTGCAGGAAGTGGAATGGAAAGGAGAAGGGTATAAGTAGAAATCTATGTACCTTTCCCTGAAAGCAACTTTTGCTCATCCTCCTTCTTCTTCTGGTAATGTACAACGTACATACAAGCAGACAGTAAGAGAATAGCAACTATTGACCCAGCAGATATTCCAGCAATTGCCCCACCTTTTAGACCTGCTTATTTAGAAACTATATCAGATCAAAGTAAAACTGACCTTATAATTGCAGCATATTCTTACCAACTCACTCATCAAATAAGCAACTTTCTGAACAGAGAGATGATGGCCAAACCTTTTGGGCTGCAAAGGGAAAACAGAACATACGCATTAGGATTAAGAAATTTAAAGTCAAATTAAAAGAATTCCTGAGTTTTTCTAAAATTACAAATCCATTCCCTGAAAATACAATTTATTCCAATTAATTCTTTTAGGGTTAAGGTGCAAATTTTCCTAGGAAGTTTTTACTCAGAAGCAATGTTTCCCAGGAAGTTTTTTTTTTTGGGTTCATGATTGTCCTGGAAGTGTTAAAATTGAAACATGATGCCCTTAAAAAGTTCAATTAATGTTAGTGTTTTACCGTTATGGGGCAACATTACTGCATTTTAAAACTTGTAGGGACACATTGAATAAAAAAATTCTAAGGCAACATTGCTCTTGAGTGATGACATTTAGAACAAATTTACACCTTAACTGAAGCTTTTATGCTACAACACTCTGTGAACTTGAACATACGAATATGTATTTCAAAAATTGGACATAAATGCGGTGCAACTCTGTTTCAAGAGAGGTAAAAATATGTTTTGAAAATAGAGGAGAACTTCATTTATTTTAATCAAAATTCTAACCAGAGAAAAGAAAAAAAATAACATAAGCAACTTCATATTCAAATTGTAGAAGTAGGGACATTACCTAGGGGGCATTGTCACATTGACACCATGTTGGCCTGAAAAGTGAAAGTAGTAAAATATGTTAGGCATGTCCGGAAATATTTTTAGCATCCCACAAACGAAATGAAAGATAAAAAAAACGAAGATGATATTTGTTAGTTAACCATAGATCTGAATGCTTTTCTTCCAATGTGACATTTTTAGATTATAAATTATCAGAAATGGTTATTACCGTTTTCTTATCTTTATTGCATGATTCGCATTAGTAGATAGTAAAATCGCAAAAATCAATGCCAAAAGTAGAGTAATTTTGAAAGTAAAATGATAACTACATTAAGAATGTTCCTCTAGTTAGGATAAAGAATAAGCAACATAATGGCTTCATCATATAACGCAGTATAGATTATCCTAAAGTTTTTTAAGTTACTCTGTAGCATTCTTGACCGCAAGCTAAACTGACCATATAGTATCATATTTTGGAAGGGGTATTAAGCCTTGGTCAATTTATGGGAAATTAATCTTTTGGTCTCAATATTTTGATTTAGTGTAATTCGATTCATATAATTTTGATTTAATTACAATTCATTCTCTAAATTTTGACTTATAAATCAACCCATATAGTTTTAGCTATTTTATTATCTAGTCCCTATGTTTTTGAAAAAAATGAAATTATATATTTAATAAAGTAGGGATTAGATTATAAAATGGTTAAAATTGTAGAGATCAAGTTGCATCAAGTTAAAATGTAAAGATTGAGCTACTAATGAGTCATAACTCTAAAGACCAAAAGATTAATTTTTCATCAATTTATACACTTATCAGAGTACCAAAGGTAAATTAAATCATTGAGTTTGGGTTCTGCCTTTCCCTGTTCTCCTTTTTTCGTCTTAATCTCAATCTACCATTAGACTTAAAAAAAAGTGACTCAAATTATTATAATAACAATTTTATAAATAATGTGCACATTACAATAAAATCAGTTACAACCATTAAATTTATCATGACATGGTCATTATTATCCTTATGAACTACATTACACTCTAAATCTAACATCATGTTCATTTGAGAAGAAATACTTATTTATTCCTAAAGTAACATGCCATCCATTCTATTTTCAACAAAAAAAATATTCAGTCTATTTTAGATCCCACAAACATTTATTATAATGGGTTATGAGAAGAGAATGATCGAAAGAAATTATATATATGAAATCCATAAAAAATGATAATTAAAATATTTTTATTAATTAATCTTGGATGTAAGTATACCTTTGATTGAGTAAAATATTATAATCACCCCAATCTGCCTTAATTACATAGGTCTTCCATCTATTTTAAAAATCCATATAAACCTTCCTTATATTTAAAAGGTATAATTAAAGTTGTATTTTTTTTTGCCATCATATTTAAAGTTGTATTTCCTCCACCCAAACCGCCAAACCGGTACTTAACTGGCTCTTGAACTTTTTTTTGACCAAAAATTTCGTTATTTACTATAACAACTATTTAAATAAACATATTTATATATTTATATATATGTGCCAAAAAATATTTAAATATTTATAAGATTTAGGAGTAAATTAATGTACCTTTCCCTGGTATATACACCAAACCATTCCCTTGGTTGAAATCGACACCAGGATTATAGCTCTGAAGCAAAGACCGATCAAGCTTCGTCTCTTTCGCAATTGAATCCAGAGAATCCTCAGGCCTAAGCGGGTACGTTATGAACAACCCGTACTCTTCCGAGACGTGTCTATCCCCGCACCTACAGCTCACCGCCACATCCAGCGTTACCGTATCGGGAATATTGTTCGGCGAATACCCATTCCGGCTCTGCAGCGACGCGGCGGTGGTCAGATTCGAATACGTCTCGTCCGCGATCTTCGCATAGGTGTCCCCCGTCTGAACCGGGTACTTGAACACGTAACCCGGATTCGACCCGTCGATGCAATCGCAAGGGAACGGAACGTTCACACGAGTGTAACTCGGGATAAAGTCTTCGCTAGGGATTGTGTCTTCGTTGTAGCTGATGATATCTTCAGGGCTTTGAAGGACCGGCGATTCCAGATTCTTCCAAAGGGCCGTGAGATTGTCGGTTTGGTCTGTTATGTAGTAGGAGGCTAAAGCCAAGTCGCACCGCTTCTCGCACTTCGATTCTGCGTTCTTGAAACAGAGAGGGAATAACAACACGAAGAAGAAGAAGAAGAAGAAAAGAAGTGGGAACCTGAATCTCAATCTGGGTACCATTTGTACAAGGGAATGGTGAAAGCGCGGAGAGGAGGGAAATAAAATGAAATAGAAACCCCCAAATGGGAAAGATGTGTGAAGCTCAGGACTGTACGGATGTTCCTACGGTGGGATTAAACAATAGAGAATGAAAATGAAGGAGGGTTTGTGTAGATTTGATGTGAATGATAGGAGGAATTGAAGTCAGGTCAATTGATGAACAAGTTTGTTTCCCGCGTAATTTGATCAGGACTGTGTGGAGAGGGAGGAGGGAAGGGAAAGGGTGGCTTACGAGAATTTTCAAGTCACATGGAGAAAATGGGAGAAATACTTGAAACCATACTCCTTGTTCAACAGAAATACTTCAACTACGTTTTCTTTTACCTTGGGAGCAAAATTAATCATTTTAATCCCTCAAAGTTTTAACCTGTCTGCAATTCAATTTTTATATTCTGACTAACTTATAACTCATTTTCTATATTTTAATTCTTTACAATTTAATCTCTATAATTTTAATCATTTTATAATTTAATCTTTATATTTTTAAAAAATAAATCATATATAATAAATAATTAAATATTAAATTATAAAATAATTAAAGTTATAGAGATTAAATTACATTAAGTTAAAATTGATGAATTAAATTATAATTAAATCAAAAATTATAGAAATTAGGATGTATTAAATTAAAATTTAAAAATCGAATTATAAATGGATCCACGATAAATTAATATGAATTTGGGACCCATGAAAAGAAAAGGGTCCTTCAATCATTTATGATAAGAGAGAATATGGACTGCGTGATGTTGAAAGATGGAAGACTGTGAACCAGAAGACTAGGATTAGACACGTCATTCAGCCCCCTAAAGAAGTTCATTGGCGACGTTCTTGACGGGATGACGAATAATTGCTTTCTAACGCCAAATCAATTTTTTTAGCTCAGAGAAATGGATGAACCACTAATATTAAAATAATATAATTTTGATTATAAATAAATTAATATAATAGTCGGAAAAAATGATTAAAAAAGACCTTGAAAAATGAAATATTTTAAATTAGGCATTAGCTATAAAGTAAGTTGTAGATTTAATTATTAATAACTTATTAATAATGATAAAAAAACTGATTTGAGATTTTGCAATTTTTAAAATCTTTTTTATCATTTTCTTAAATATTTAAGCAAAAAATCACTCAACATAATGCTTCGATGCATGCGTCTCACAAAATTGTTTGATTGTAACAAAAAAACAAAATACAACATTGTTGAGTCAACATTTTATTAAATGAAACTAGCAGTGTTAATATAAAAAAAGAGTAAAAGTATACTTTTTTTTTAAATATAAGAGATTAAGCTAAGACTTGACATAAAGATTAAAATGCATACTTAGCAAAAAAATATTTATATAAGAGAGAAAACATCTTGATATAACAAAAAAAAAATACATCTGACGCCTTTTTTTGGACAAAAATATACTTTTCATTATCTAACTTTGAATAAGATTTTACCTTAATCTCTTAATTTCATAAAATTTATTTTCAATTCTTCAATTTTGATATATTTTTATTTCAAATGATTTTTTTGCAACAACATTTTGAAACGTCAACTTAATATGTTATTATTTTAAAATATTTTTTCAATATTTAAAATTTCAATAGTAATATCTTTTTTTTCACATTGCTGGTATTAGATGCTTAAAAAAAATCTACGAAATTAAACAACTAAAATAAAGATTTACATGAAGTTAAAATGACTAAGACGTAAAGTTTTTGTTTCCCTCTTATTAAAAAAAATTATGTTAATGGATATATATATATATATATATAAACCTTCATTTGATGAAAGAATGTTACAAATTGTAAGGTGAAGATGCAAATTTGACAATAAAATTATATCATGGGCATCAGGCCCCATAATCATTCTGGGGCCATTAACAACTATAGCAACATGAACTAATTGAGCACGTCACAAGGTTGTTTCCGATTTTTTTTTTACCTTAGAATGCTAAAAATACACAAGTTATTAAGGATTTGTTTGGAAGCTATTCCCAGAATCTAGATTTTGTTAAAACACAAAAAATTTTTATAAAAACTATTTTGATTACAAAACCTCGGTTTGAAATTTAGGTTTTCTCTTTTCTACTTTTTCCTTTTTTTCCTCATATTTCCTACTTTTTTCCTTCTTTCTCTTTCCTTTTTCCTACTTTTTCTTTCTTCTCTTTCCTCTTTCCTACTTTTCATTCTTTGTCTTTCCTCTTTCCTACCCACTTTTTTACCTCAGAAAGGAGAACAGGCCTGCTATGAAGACTCAAATCTCCTACAAGGGAAAACTAACAGGGGAAGTAGAAGCTGTTTTTGATAAGGACCTGGAAGAACAGTTGAGAGAATGGATCCTAGAAGAGGAAGAAACGGCTCCCAGTCTATCAGAAGAACAAAAGAAACTAATGGACTCCTTGCCAAGGTTAAATATGCCGGATGAATGCCTTAAGGAGTTAGGCAGACCATGGAAGGATGCTCTCATTATTACTCTCATAGGCAGAAGAACAAGTATGATGAAGGATAGACTCTCTTGGTTACTCAAGAGTGACAATTTTGAAGTTATTGACCTCCCTAACAACTACTATATTTTCAGATCAGGAGACAAGGGTCTTTGTGCTAAACTTCTCTTTGATGGCCCCTGGTTGTTTCATGGACACTACCTTGCGGTACAGAGATGGAGCCCAAACTTCAATCCTTATTGCTACAAAGTGAAGAAGGTTGCTATATGGGTTAGAATCCCTACTCTCCCGATGCACGTGTATTCATAGGAATGCATGCTTGAGTTGGGTAATTTAATTGGTAGGGCCTCGAAGTGGACCTTAACACTCTTGCTCCAATGATGCCAAAACTACTACTGTTGAAAGGGGTAAGTTCGCCAGGGTGAGCGTAGAAGTGGATCTAAATAAGCAGCTCCAATCACGGTTTATTCTCAGAAG
>JANTPZ010095681.1:0-40938 GCA_025593235.1 Vachellia pachyceras | reverse complement strand
ACTCAGCGACAACAGATCTAGATTATAAATAATACTATATTGTTGGATTTCTTCTCATTTCTTGAACCACTTCTGTGATTTAGAGCCACACATATAAACTTACAGAAATGAAGTTGGTCATGGGGCTACGGAAGGGTCTGGATTTTTTAGTGGCTTGGTGTACGTATGAAAACATTGACGGGTCGGGTAGCTCAATTATACGACTTTTTCTTACATATTTGCCAAGTTGACAATTTAATATCATGTCCCCACTAGCCGCTGTGTGATGTTACATTTGATTCCAAATCTGCTTTCTGTTTGTTCCTAAGCCATTAAACCGACATTTTACTACATATTATCTGCACAAGTTATACATTATCCCTGGTGGCAGAAACAATTAGAAGTAGTAAAGGTGTGGTCACAGAAAAATAATTTAAATTCTCCAGTGAAAGTGGAGTTACCTTAGACTCTAGGTTTAGATGATTGCCCTGTTTAACAAAAAAAAAAAAATTGGGGGAAAGAGAAGGAAATGGAGGAAACAATCATAGCAAAAGCAGGATAAACAAAGTGGCGCTTTTTTAGGTACTAATATCGATGAGGTCAAAAAGATTGCTTCTCAAATCGTACAATCGCTTGCTTAGATCTCAAGTCTCAGAACTTGTTGAGATGTATCAAAAAGTGTGAGAAACATTCGTTTTCTGGATTCTTTTCAAGAAGTTTGAATGATTAATGAGAATTATGTGTGTGGGGAATGAGATGGGGCTAGGTTCTGGTTGACAGTGGGCTCAAGGATTCATGCTCATATGAGAGAGAAACAAAAAAGCCTGAGATTGTATTATAAAAGAAACAAAGTGGATTTGACTGGATTTAAAAAGAGTGCAATTGAGAGACTAAAAAAGAATAAAAGAATTTGTGCAATTAGTGAAAAGGGGAAAAAAGTTGCATGATAAGTGACCAGAGAAGGCAGGGTGTGGGGAACAGAGGAAACAGAGCATGCACAATTAGCTGCGTAATCATGGATTTGAATTTCTTCATCTTTTGTTTGTAGCAAATTTCTAGGTGAAAAAGTTGAGATGGATTGGCTTTTTAAAACTACACGTTTTGATTCAAATGATTAGTTCAGAAGCTTAATTAGTGAAATAATAATAATTAATCTGTCCCAACATGAAGTTTCAAATCCTCTCTTCATGTGATTTTTTTATGAAAAAAATTTAGGGGAGTTAGATCGACTCACGAAAATTAAGAAATATCTTTAGGCTTAAAGAATGTTTATAGATGCACTTACATATTACTCATAAATAAAATCTTTATATCATTAATGATCTTTAAACTCACCATTATGAATTGTGCACCATTTCTTTACCAAACCAACCTTTGGTTGTTGATGTGAAAATTCGTTGATTAATAAGTTATCAATACGTCTTTGGTATGTTCGTTTGTAGTTTGTAATGGGAAACTTACTTTTATTTAAAATTGAAACTAAATTAAATTCTGTTTTTTAATATAAAATGAGATCCGTGCAAACAGGTATTAAGAAACCAAAGTTAATTTTCATTTGAGAAACATTTGAGAAAGTTATACAAAAAAAAAATTTCATTTGAGAAACATGGACAAAGTTTACATATAATTTCAGTATTTTTTTTCTTACTTTTATAGTGTGTAAATTGAGTGTTTGAATTTTTCTCATGTCCAATATATTTATTAAAAGAATTAGAACTAAATTCTTGAAAATTTTATTTATGCTAGATTGGTTATGAATTTCTATTAAGTTAAAGATAACTGTCATTTTGGGAGAAAATTAAAAGTTAAAATTCTCGCTGCCTTTTCCCCATGATTATTTGATATCTGAGTACAACCAGATTAATTAATTTGAATATTGTTAAATTTAATTGGCGGTAATCTTTTTTAAAAAATGCTATATGTATTTATGAGTTCAATCTTGAGACGTTGTATTTGAAGTAACCATAACTCCTTCCATTGACATTAAGATAAACACATATGAGTTGGCTTTGACTCATAATAAGAACTTTAGAGTATTTCATGTTGAAGAGTTACTTGTGCGTTTGAATGATGTGTGCGTGTGTGAGAGACGTGTAACATAATATTTTTGTCCCACTCTGAAAAAAAATATATTAAGGCGTAAATCTATTCGAGGTTTCATTTAAGAGCTATGTTATTCTAAAAATTCTTTAAATTTTAAAGTTGTCTTAAAAGTTTTAAAACATGTTTTTGTCCCACTCTATTAAAAAAAAATTAATTTTGGCTGTTAAAAAATTAATTTCGATTATTGGCATTTTATCCATGCGAGGAAAAGTTGTCCAATTTTAACATTTTCAAAACAATTTTGAACCTAACAAAAACATCCTAGAAAACATAGTTCTAAATAAAATTTGAAGAGGAAATTTACCACGTAACCCAAAGATGGAGTTTTAAGATTGAAAACTTGTAAATTTGATAATTTCGAATTCTGAATTTGAATACGATAGAGAAACATTTGAGTATGAAAATTCTTGTTGGAAGACTGGTAATGATCCACATGGAGAGATTCTTTCCATGGTCTTGATTCACATAGGAGGAATGAATAACTTAACATAGAAATGAGCCACATCATCAAAAAGCTAAGAACAGTTCGTTTCCTTCTCTCTCTGTTTTTTTTTGGGACAGTGTTCGTGTTTTCTTTCTTTCTTTTCTTCCACAGGGTAAATGAAATGACACAGGAAAACACTACGTATGCGAATGTTATTGTGTCATCGATGGATAAGTGGTTTTAGCTGTAAGCTTATCATAGTTCCTCCTACTAGTACGGAAGTTATTGCAGTCTTCTATGGGTTACAATTATGCTGAAATCGTGGTTATAACCGGATCATAGTTAGCATAGATTGCATTAAAGCTATTAACTTAGCATCTTGAAGTTGCAACGGTAATCATCCATTCAAAGATATTGTTGATGAAGCCCGTTTGATAATCTCTTGGAATTGGAATATTGTGTTGCAGCATGTTTCAAGGAAGAAAAACATTCTAATGGATATATTAACCAAAATGGCCGATAGTTTGGTGGGAAATTTTTGTTATTATGACTAAATCCCATTTGATCTACAGGAAGGGGTATTGGAGGAAGATAATTTGGCATCTCAAACACTTTTTTGAATGTTTTGAAGCTTTGTTAATGGTATCCAGTTTTGTATTAAAAAAACTACGTTTGATCATTTTACCTAACCCTTTTCTTACATAACTGTCTGACTGGTATCATGTGTATTCCATTTACACATTCAACTTAAATACTTTATACTTTAACGGTTAAAACCTTTCTTTAAGAATTAGCGCTGTGATTAGCAGAAAATCTTCAACATCCACAACTGTATAATACAGATTGAATTTATTGCCATTTTCAACCAAGTTTTTTGTTTTGGAGTAATATGCCATTTTCCGCTATTTCATACTAGTGCTTGTTTGGGAAAACCCTCAAATCACTTAGAGTCCGTTTGGATGAATGAAAATCCGGCAAGAATTGGAAAATCCAAATTTTCCATTGAGCAAGCATGTTTGGTTCACCATTTTTTCGAGAAAATGGTTTCTGACGGCCGTACATTTTTCACATGTGATGAAAAATCAAAGTCGCGCTATAGACACGAATATCTCAAGTTGCGACCTAACAATTAAAAGTCATGATATGAGATATTCTAAGTTGCAACTTGTAAATTTCAATTCGCGACCTGGAACATTTTAAATTGCAACTGAAAAAAAACATTTTCTATTCAATTACATACCAAACATCTTATGCCCAAAAAATTTCCACATTTCAAGCTAAAATTTTTTTCCTTCATCTTCATTTCCATTCTCTTCCATTCCTTTCAATTTCAATCAATTCTTTTATTCAAAGGGGCTCTTAAAAACACTTTCACATAAGTTGAAATAAAAATTTTTTCACATATTTATCTGAAACTCTATAAAATTAATTAAAATAAGCTAATCTAAATACTCTCTTAGAGACATGATGTTCCATTTAAAAAAGAAAGATTAACCTTAATTAAAGATTACTGAAATAGAAGTAAATGACAAACATCTACTAAAAACTTGGGCAAAAAGCATCAACTGTGCGTGGGAGGATGACATTAATGAATTATATATATAATCGCTAGAAAAAAAAAAAAAGAAGTGTTACCTTGGGCAGAACTTGAAGAGATAGTTAAGCGAATGGAGTCACAGGGCAACTCTCCTTCGGCAACAATAAGTCATATTGAGATTTACAGAGTTTTTGAGATTCACTTGCCAGGAGAGAGAGAGATGCCCTACTGTTGATTTGCTTATATATTATAAATGGAAACCCAGTTTCTTTGGTTATTGCTTGTACGTCTCTTAGCTCTGGTTTTTATAGAGCTCGGAATTCTGGAATAAACCATAATGAAACACACTGGCATATGCTTCAGGCTTCATGGGTTTCTGCATTATTCTATGGATATCCACCTCCAATTTTCTGCGAATGGTTCTTGTTTCATTCATTCATTCATTTATTTATTTAGTATCAGTCTTTTGGGACTTCCATTTTTTTACAATCTCTTGGGACTTTCTTTACATAAGAGAAGTGGAGAACAAAAGCTGATATATAAATTTTAATTGAACATTTCTTTTCTCTTTTGATTGCTGATGGGTCCTTTCATTGGCATCAAATAGTTTTTCTTCCTTTCATGCTTTTTTTAATGTAAAAATGGAGTCCATTACTTACAAATAATGTTACAACACAATTAAGGGGGCACAATTACCTCATCCACCACCATCCGTTGTAAGGGAAGCGACGGATGCTCATAGATACAAAAGTTTCCAACCAGGTCATGAGCCATTTTGGCTAACCTGTCTAATACTATGTTACTATCTCTCAGTATTGGGTGAAAGACAATGTTCCAATTCCTGGCAATCATCATTCGGGCTTTATCAAGAATATCTTTGAAAGGGAGCCTAGTGTCACACCCCTAAGTTACTAGATTCACAGCCTCAATACAGTCCTAACATCTTTGACATTCTGTAATCACGTATCCAGCAAAGCTGCAATCCATGAATGATGGCTATATGGGGGAATCATAGAAAGTTTACAGCTGTATCTACATATCCATCGATTGTCTCCCGCATGAAGAGCCTCGCCATATCCACTTCGACTCGAGCTGAGTACATATCCGTCAACCTCTAGAGTACAAAAGCCCAATGTCCCTGTGATGTCGTCTTGCTGCTCCCTGGGTGGACATGCATAAAAATTACTTTGCAACAAGATAAATTGATCCCCCATGCCCTAAAAAAGGTGGATTGAGGACTAGCGGGGTCAATACACTCATCCTCACCAAACACTTTTTTGCATCTGTCAACCTAGATATCCCAACACGTATAACTATATAAGGTATACCATCAGACTTTTTGAGTAAAATCCCAACCCACCTGCACTTGTATGTTCCACTTTAACCAATCCACTCCTTGCAAGGTGAAAAAATCCTCACAGAAAGAGGGGTTCACTAAAGAGAGCCACCGTTCCTGAGCATTAGTGCAGTCTTGAATAATGTGCATGGGGGTTTCTTCCTGGTTGCATTCGAAATGGCATGATGCTGTTTCCATCAGTCCCCTTTTGGCACGCAGTTCTGTTATGTGCATTCTCCCATGAGCAAAAATCCACATAAAAGTTTTGATCTTCTCCAGGACTGGCCATCCCAATAGCTTCTTCCAGAAAGGGTCTCCCTGATAGTGGTGACCTGTAGATAAAAAAGATAAGCAGATCTAATAGAAAAACAACCGTCAAAAGCAGGTTTCCAAAAGTGTTTGTCCCTCCTCTCTCCTCATACAGTAGGTGTGCACTCGTAATTCGCTCAACAATATGGGGTTGAAGCCACCTGCTCAGCTTCCCAATATCCCAATCCCCCAAAGGGGTAACAAACTCTGAGATTGTAGTATTTCAATCCACTAGTGCTTCTCAACCATGGAATAGATCGATTAGAGGGTTGTTCATCTCTGCCCAATTGTCAAACCGAAAGGAAGCTCTCTCACCATTTCCCAACTTCACTCCTACCCCCCGTTGGAACTTCTGCCACACAACACAAATCCCTTGCCAAGTAAGAGAGAAGTTTCGCTCCTTCTTCACTTTTGGCATAAAGTTACACTCACAGTTGTATTTAGTTTTAAGAACATGAACCCAAAGGGCATCAACATTTGTCAAGAGGTTACAGCAAAGCTTCATAATAAAAGCTGTATTATGTCATCTTAGGTCTTTGATCCCTAACCCTCCATCAGCCTTGTATATAGGTGAAACACTTTTTATCTTATTCTTATATATTTAATTTTACATGCTTGTTTGTGCCATATGTGTTATGCATACTGGGTCATGTTGATCAATTGGTTTTGTGGAGGAACAATTTTATGCTCTTAAGAGAATGGTACTCATGAAAGAGTACATATATTATTAGCTTTGCAGAATAGCGGTTATAACGAAGTATGGTTATTTGGATGTTTAGTTGTTGACTGGTACTCAAGTAAGAGTATGTAATTATGTGTTCTGTAATTTGTTATTTGTCCATGTGATGTGCAAAGCTATTGAGGTGGGGGACCCTATGATGTGAATTATTGACGTAGATATGTAAAGCTATTGAGATGGGACCTTTTATATGTTCTATTGCAGTATGAGAATGTGGTTTTTTTCTGCATGATTGTACATCATATATAATTATTGTTAAACTGTGGCTTCTACGAGGCTTTTCGAATCTCACCCTCTCTTTTAATCAATTATAGTTAAGGTGGCTAGCTCAATAGGTAAGAAAGTGGTTTTTGACGAGACAGACAGTTGAAAATTTTAGAGGATGAAATATTGAAATATTATTATTTTGAAAAAGTTTACTGTTAATTTGGGTTGATTGGCCTTGTGTGGGTTAAGTATGCTTTGGTTTATAATGTGTATATATATCTCTAAGTATGTAAAGCACTTATGAGAATGTAAAAGTCCTCCATAGCAAGGGAGTTGAATCCTTGTGGTACTATAGATGAATAGCATCAACAAGTATGACCAATAATAGTGATTAGCTTATAATATTGTATTCATAAGTGTTATTTTACATAAATGGTCTGAAACTGGGTTTAAAAGATTAAACAAGTTGACCCAAGGACCCTATGATCAAACCTAACTTATTGGAATTCTAGAAAAATAGGTTTATGCAAAAGTTGTTTAAAAGGTTTAAAATTTTTCGGAAGAGTCCATTTTAATTAATTTATCCTATCAAAAGGATGTTTTTATAAAAGATAGGATTTTGTCACTAAGATAACTACACCTATGGACTGAGAAGTTTAGAATGGGCAGGATATTGGAAGGGTGTGACAAAAGTCGAATTATCATTGTTAAAGTTATTATTGTCTTGACTTGATTATTGGGGTATAATCCATACTTAACTGTTTTTATTGCATTATGCAAGAAATTCAATGATTAACCTAACTTGCACTTTACAAGATAGAAATATGTGTAGGTGAATTAAATCTAAAAGAAAGTATTACCCACAATTTACAGATATTATGCACATATTTATTCTTTATCTTTTTTTTTCCTTATACTCTTCATAAAACAAATCCTAGCAAATGTAGCAGAACACTATGGTGGCCATTAAACAAATCCAAACCGCTCCTTGCAGAGAAGAGAAGCTAGC
This sequence comes from Vachellia pachyceras, assembly GCA_025593235.1. NCBI lineage: Eukaryota > Viridiplantae > Streptophyta > Magnoliopsida > Fabales > Fabaceae > Vachellia > Vachellia pachyceras. Next base: position 33,295 of record JANTPZ010095681.1, on the reverse strand, counting down.
CCATTTCGACCTTGGTAACGATGTTGAAACATTACAATTACAACCATCAAAGTCTCCCCGTAACATAATTATATACGTATAGTCTTGCTTGTATTATCATGGATGATTTTAAGGTTTTCCAACCAAGGCAAAAAAAATCTTTCTCAAATCCACCTCATTGTGCATTTTATGAATCAAGTAATTGTGCCAAGATTTCTTCTTCTTCATCACAGGGATGTGCTTGAACCGTTGAACTGATTTTAACACCTATACTTATGGTTAATTCTTAACATTTTATCATTTAATTAAAATACAATTAATTTTTGGGTTAACCCTTAGTTTTAAATAGGCACAATGTTGGCCTTAAGCATTAAATATAAAGTTTAACCGCTCATTTTGACAAAAATTGCATAGATGGCATTATGGCAACCATATGTATTCTAAATTTTCCACGTCATCTTCTCTTCCTTTCTCCCTCCCTCATTCACTTTCTAACAGGAAAAATGCCAAACACGTATTCATCATCCTCATCTTCTCCCCTAGACTTTGGCGCCTGCACTAGAAGAAGTTGGAGTGATCCAAGGTACAAACTTTATCGTCAGTGATGTGCAGAGGAAGGAGAGGACGACTGTGATCAGATCAAAGAACACTAATAAAGTGGAGTTTCAGTCGCCAAGAGCATGTTAGGTTGGAGTTTCACACATGAGATTGAGATCTTTGTCAGCGGTGGCATTCAGGGAGACAGAGAGGAAGCAGGTTTGAGACCTCCTATTTAATCTTCTCGTCAACTCTATCTCCAATCTTCTTGGGACTAGTTAAACATATCTTACTGTAATAAATATGTATTAGCATTACTCTTGTCTGGAATATTGCTGTGTAGCTATAGGTGTCAGTGTATTATTTGTCCTCAAGTGCTAGAAATAGAAATACTCACCCAGAGCACTATTCATTCTGGGAGCATATCATTTTCCTTTAACTGTTTCTTGGTATCAGAGCCACCACATCAACCATGACATCTATAAATCCTAATTCACCTATCACACCTGATGACAACCATGACCTACCTATTGCTACTCCAACCTCATCCTCACCTCAGCCACAGTCACTCAACCTTCGTTCTCATCCACACTCTCATATACCAAAACAGGTACCTCATCACACCACTCCGCTCACCAGCAACCATAAGCTCCCTGGTCATTCACCTTTGCACTACCTAACTACTCCATCTCTCAGCCTACAACATTTCCCTCACAGCCTTACACCAACCCAACTCAGCATAGTTCTTTCTCTAATTTTCAACCCACAGCATCACATCCACCACAGACACAATTCAACAGTTCTCACAACATTTTTCTAACATGCTCCCGATTCCACCATACTACCCTTATGCACCTCATTTTGCTTACCCTTCATAGTTTCCTACAACACTATTATCCCTAAATGTTACAGCTCGCCTTATACCCTTACTAAGCTCCCTGAATCATACTAACTTTATCAAGTTGCATGGAGACAACTTCATCACCTGGGAGTCCATGATTCTCCCAATCGTGCGTGGCCACCGCCTTGAAGGTTTCTTGACCGATGCAAAAGCCACACCACCAGAGCATATCCTGGATGCTGCTGAAGACATTCTTCCAAATCCAGCATATGAAGACTGGCAAGCCACAGACCAGATCATTCTTGGCTGGTTACTCAGTACAATGACACTCGAGATTGCCTTACAAATGACTCATTGCAAAACAGCAGTTGCATTGTGGAAGTCAGTAAAGGAATACGTTGGAGCCAACACTAGAGCTAGAATTACCTTCTTGAAAGGCGAGTTTCAACGAGCACGCAAAGGATCTCTCACAATGAAGGACTACCTAGCTAAGATGAAGGGGCTCTACGACAATCTCACATTAGCTGGATCTCTCTTAACCGCATCAGATCTCATTACTTAAACACTCGCAGGTCTTGATAGCGAATACACCCCTATTGTAGTGCTGCTGACTAAAAAGGAGAATCTCAGCTGGACCAATCTGCAGTCTAAATTGCTCACATATGAGTCCAGGATAGAGCATGTCAACTCAACAACAATCTCTACTTCTTCACAATCATTTGCCAATCTAACTCTGTAATCTCATAAGCAACAATCAGCTGGCACTAGTTGGAGAGGAAGAGGAGGCAGAAGAGGTTGAGGCAGAGCTGGTTGCAATTTTGGCAGCATTGGACACACTAATACAGGACATAAATCAGAAAAATTCTGTCATTTATGTGAAAAACATGGATATGGGATACTCGATTATTGGCACTGATTTGACAGAAACTATAAAGGGCCTAGGAGAAATGAAAATGCATCAGCACTGATGGCAACCTCTAATACAATTGCTGACCCTGCATGGTACCTGGACACAGGAGCCACACATCATGTAACTCGTAACCTAGAAAATGTGTGCACTGGTAAGATGAATTCAGGTATTAATTCTATCTCTATTGGAAATGGTCATTCTCTGCAAGTTGTGAAGTCAGGACACTCCAAACTCATCCGTGACAACCCAAACAAGGCACTAAAACTAAATCATATACTTGTTTCACCAAATATCACAAAGAATCTCATTAGCGGATACAAGTTAACTAATGATAATTCAAATGTCTGTGTTAAGATTGACTCATACGGGTGTTTTGTGAAGGACAAGAAGAGGCATGATATTTTGCTACAAGGATTAATAACTAAGGGGACAAAGCAAGGGCTATATAAGATTGAGAACAGTGTCATACCAGCTGGAACTTTTGCAAGTGATCCTGATATTATGTCTGCTAGAAATCATACTGAACTAGGAATGTAATGTAAACCTAGTGTTTATCTTTCAGTAGCTGAATCATAGTATAGGAGACTTGGACATCCAAACAGCCATGTTCTATATCAAGTACTTAGAGATTGTAATATTTCTATGAAATCTAATGCATAATTTAATTTCTGTGATTCATGTGACCTTGGAAAATCACATAAATTGCCATTTCCAAAGTCTAACTCCCATTCGTTACATCCCCTAGAACTTGTTCTTACAGACTTATGGGGACCTGCACCCTTTAAATCCACTTCAGGATACAAATACTATATAACCTTCTTGGATGACTCAACAAGGTTTACATGGATATATCCTCTAAAGGCAAAGGATGAAGCAATTTCAGCATTTATTCACTTCAAAAACATGGTTGAAAACTTGATAAACAGAAAGATCAAGGTGTTGCAAAGTGAAGGTGGAGGAGAGTTCAAGTCATTCAGATCTGTCCTTGATACAAATGGAATTATTTTTTGACAATCATGCCCATACACCTCTGAACAAAATGGTAGAGTTGAAAGAAAACATAGATATATTGTAGAGATGGGGCTAACCTTGCTTGCTTAGGCTAAAATGCCACTTTATTATTGGTGGGAATCATTTTCAACTGCTGTGTATCTAATTAATAGACTGCCAACTCAACCTTGCAAAAATCTACACCATTTGAGAGACTATTTACCAAGAAACCAGATTACAAGAGTTTCAATACTTTTAGTTGTGCATGTTTTCCTTGTCTCAGGCCATACAACCAAAACAAGCTTCAATTTCACAGCACTAAATGTGTGTTTCTTGGCTACAGCGATTCTCAAAAGAGATACAAGTGTCTCAGTTCAATTGGAAGGATATACATATAACAACATGTTGTATTCAATAAGGAAGATTTTCCTTTTAGTAGTGGGTTCTTAAATAAAAAGGATTGTCAGCAATCTTAACTGGTTGACATTACTCATGGTATTTGTGACTTGTTTTAGGACTCAAATCTGCAACTAGGTGAATCACCAACAACAACAGATTCGATGATAACAACCTGGCCATACATTGAACCACAAGCAACTTCAACACCTAGCCTAGCACCTATCCAGTCTCAAACAAAAAGCAATCATGGCTCTCTTGAGGCATCATCCACTGATCAACATACCACCTCTCCACCATCAGTAACCTCTCAACCTTCAGCAACCTATCCATTTTCAGCAACATTATCTCAGTCACCCACAAACTCATCAACATTACTCAGTCACCCACGAGCTCAGGAACACCCTTTCGTTGCCCTTTGCCTATCTCTCAAAACATAAACCCACCAACCCCCACTGAAATATCTCACCACAGAATCCACACAACTCAAAACACTCATTCAATGCAGACACGCAACAAACATGGTATTTTTAAGCCAAAAGTTCCCTATATATGCCTCACAACCTACAAACCAGAAAATACACCATGTTCCACAAAAAAGCACTTCAATCACCTCAATGGAAACAAGCTATGACTGATGAATTTATAGCCCTTCACAGAAACAAAACCTGGATCCTAGTACCTCAGCCACATAGAGAAACCACAGTAGAAAACAAATGGCTCTTTAAAATCAAATATCACCTAAATGGCACCATTGCAAAGAGAAAAGCTAGACTTGTTGCAAAGGGATTTCAACAAACCGAAGGCATCAACTTTAATGATATCTTCAGCTCGATAGTCAAAGCTACAACCATCCAGATCATCTTGTCACTTGCTATCTCTCTAAACTGGGAAATCAAACAACTTGACATAAACAATGCATTCTTGAATGGAACTCTTAGTGAGCCAGTGTATATGGAGCAACCTGAGGGATTTATTGACTTACTCAAGCCTCACTATGTGTGCAAACTGTCAAAGGCTTTGTATAGACTCAAACAAGCGCCTAGGGCATGGTTTGACTGTCTCAGAAATACGCTACTCGACTGGGGTTCTCAAACTCCGAGAGTGATGTTTCATTGTTCATCTACTCTGATAAATCAAAAATATTAATGCTCATAATATATGTTGATGACATCTTGGACACAGGAAGCAACACCTCAAGCCTCAAATGTTTTACTGAAAAGATGAACAACATGTTCTCTTTGAAAGATCTTGGATCTTTGCACTAGTTTCTTGGAATTGAAGCTCATCTAGACAAGATTGGCTTGTATCTCACTCAAGGAAAATACATTCGTGATTTACTGTCCATATTTGAAATGAAGAATGCTTCACCTTGCAACACACCCATGGCAACTCACAAGTCCCTCTCTATGCATTCAGGTGAGCCACTCAAAAAATCCTTCTTAATACAGAAGTGTTGTTGGTGCGTTACAATACCTATGCAACACTCGCCATGATATAAGCTATAGTGTCAGCAAATTGAGCCAATTTCTATCTAAACCGACCACTGAGCACTGGAAGGCTGTCAAACGCATGCTTAGATACCTTCGAGGGACTGAAAATCATGGTATTCATATTAAGCCCACACTGCAGCTGGAACTCATTGCCTACTCTGATGTTGACTGGGCATCTTGCCCAGATGACAGACGCTCAGTCGGAGGATATTGTGTTTTTCTTGGTGACTCATTAGTAACTTGGTCCTCAAAGAAGCAAAAGGTGGTAGCAAGATCAAGCAGTGAGTTAGAATACCGTTCATTGGCTGATACATCTGCAGAACTGTGTTAGATCAGGTCACTACTGTCAAAGCTGAACCTAAAAATAAAACATGTGCCAATTATCTGGTGTGATAACACCAGTGTAGCATCCCTAGCATCAAATCCTGTACACCATGCAAGGACAAAACACATAGAAATAGATGCTCACTTCATAAGAGACCAAGTAATGGCAAAAACAATTGATGTGCACTATATACCCTACAGAGCATCAGATCACATACTGTATCACAAAACAACTACATCATGCACACTTTAATAAATATGTTTTAGCATTACTCTTTTTTGGAATAAATATGAGAACCAAGAAAGAAAGAGGCAAAGAAAGGAGGTTCAAAGTAAAGGAGGGAGTTAAGCATATCTTATTGTAATAAATATGTATTATCATTACTCTTGTCAGGAATATTCCTGTGTAGCTACAGGTATCAGTGTATTATTTGTCCTCAAGTGCTATAAATAGAAATACTCACCCAGAGCACTATTCATTCTGGGAGCATATCATTTTCCTTTAACTGTTTCTGGACTAGTTTAGTTCATTTTTGAGATTGTGGTGTTAGAGGATTGCACCGTCCAGACTGCCTAGATTTATTCAACGAAACTTCTTAAATTTGCTTGGAACTGGTTCGCTCATCGCCAATATTCTCATCTGAGTTTTTTTGGTCCTCTCCACCGTCTTTGGATCTTGCATAGTCCATTTTCTTTTGAAATCCATGGGCAACGATGAAGAAGAAGGATGGTGTTGTGATTTTTGATGTTGTTGTTAGTTTCAACGATTCAAGGCGCCAGTGTTGGGGCGGGAGGAAGAATATGATATATACTTTTTTTAATATTTTTTTTGGATTTGACTTGGAGTAAAAGTGAGGTGAATGTCGCGTCAACAGAACAGGCTAACTAACGTTTGGCAGTTTGGGCTATTAAGAATATTAATATAAAGTATTTATAATAATCATTTTTTCTAAAATAATTTATCTGACTCATAAATTGATATATAATTAAATGATGTATATAAATAAATATTTTTAAATAATATACTTAATTTCCTTAATTTTAACAAAAAAATCAACTATCTTTTATACTAAGGACTATAATTATATATGAAGGTGAAACGATGAAATAGAAGGCTTTTGAACCCTCCTCACATCAAAAGATCGTAAATAATGTAGTGCATTCATTGAAATAAAAACAATCATAACTTATTGTATTGAGAGGGTATAATTAAGGGTCCGATCCCTCAAGGTGCGTATAAAGAGAGTTCATGATCAGCTCTAAAACTCTTTTGAGAAGTCAATAGTGTCAAAATATTAGTCACTGCTATTGATGGTTGATATTTGGACTTACAAAAAAAATCATCACATCTTATTGCAACAAGAATAAGCAAAAATTCATCCATGAGATTAAACTTGGGCTAACAAGAAATACTAAGACAAGGCATGGGTAAGGAGGGGTTCTGGATACAGCCAACAATGGAAGTATAACATAATGAGTTTAAACAACTAATTTACTCTTTTACAAATAGCTATATAGCAAATTCCATAAATCCCTCTCAAGTAAAAACCTTAAAAATCTGCTGTTCTTTGAGCGACAGGGTTGAATGCAACCAGAGGAAATAAAGGAGGGGAAATTGAGGTTCAAGGACGAAATAGTCCACCTGGTAGATCTTAAGTATAATGCTTCTAAATGGAATCAAGGGAGCTCTTTTTTTTTTAAGTTTACCTGAAAAAGCATTTTGAACTCTAATTGTGTCTGCATTAACATTAAGGCCTATCATTATGTTGCAAAATTGAGTTACCACTTCATTTAAACCAACATGGCCGTGACCACCAGACCCTGAAAGAAATTTTCTACAAGCAGTGTCAGTAGCAGTGGGGTAATAGATTTCTGTTGGAGTCAAGACTTTGTACTTATGCGGCTAAAACCCTTCCACTAGAACTAACACCTATTATTGGTTATGTCAGTACTCTCAATATTGGAAGGATTTCTGGATTAGGTATGCTAATGATCAGATTATATGGGGCTGGCCAATCCAACATCATACCAAAACCTTAAGCATGTATGTAAACTGTAAAATTTAGGAGCCACAGCATAACTAACCAGCAAATAATCTCTCATGGAGTTAAAAGAAAATCCCATATATTCATCTAGCTATTTAACATCATAGCTTATACGAATTGGTACAGAAAAGAAATTACCTCATAACCATTCCGAAGTAGAAGCTTTAATCTGAGAGATTATTAAGCTAAAGCAGCCACAGGACAACTCTCCTTTGGCAAGAAGCTCAAGCCCTCAGTCTTAATTTCATGCCAGGAGAGAGCTGCCCTATTGCTAATTTGCTTACATAATTATGGAATCTGTGGTTTCTTTGTTATTCCTCGTGCCTCTCTTGGCTAGCTCTGGCTTGCACCGATAAGTTCCACAGTGTTTTGTATGGTTTGGGGGAGAGCCGAATAAACCAAACACTGAAACACTAGCATATGCTTGAGGGTTTTTGCATTATTCTGTGGATATCCACTAACAATGTATATACAAAGCTGCTTTATTTTTTTCCCCTTTTGTTGACCATTTGTTCCGTAAATTGCAGATTTCCTCTTTGTGGTCTAAAAAGTTTTATCGCCTCCAGGAACTTTACGCAAGAGAAGTGGAGAAAAGAAGCTGACATGAATTTTTATCGAAGATTTTTTGTTGCCTCATGGTCACTCTTATCGCTTTCGAATCCTTCTTTCTTTATTTTTTTTAATCTATTGCTTTTGTTGGTGCATTTGGTTTGATGTATATTCAGCAACTTTTTTGATTTTGATTTCCATCAAAATGCACAGGCACAGACCATAGACAAATTTGGGGTCCACCAGCGCAAAATAGTTATTTAACCAAAATCTGAAACAGTGATTGAATCGGACTGATTAAATGTTAGTAGGTTATATTGGAGTCAAACTAGGGTTCAAATTAGTGAGGAATAAGAAAATTAAAAAATAAATCTCATCACACATTGGCACAATCAAACTATTCAAAATTGAAAATGTCAAAAACTAAGTAATAAGTTTCATTATTAACAAAGTAACAATTATTAAACCAATCATATACTTATATTTTACCTATTATCCAATATTATTTATAATTTCAAAATATTCATCCTAACAAAATATCAAAATATATATGGTAGGGGGTTCTGTATTTTATTTTTTTAACTTTCAAATTTAAAATTTTTAAAAAATTCATCCTTTTTAAAAAAATAATAAAAAAATACGAGTTGATGTAGACGCGCCAGTGTGTTTGTGTATGGAAGGGATTTTTTTTATTGTTTACCTTTTAAATTTTAAAAAAAATCATTATTTGGTTTTTTTAAAAAAATAAAAATTTGTTAAAAAAAAGTAACTCGGGTAACCTACCTAACCCGACGGTCGACTGGGTCAGGTCTAAGTTCCAGTACCATGGATTTAACTAGTGAAACGTTTGCATATGTTGCATGTGGAAGAGAAGCAATTAAAAAAATTTAGTGGCAAAATTATAAATAAAATGAGTAAGTTCTATATATAATGGTTCTTTATCTATTTAAGAACTCGAGTTCTCAATTAAACTTTAGCCGATCTCTTTCAAATGAAAATTTACAGCAATTTCCAAGCAGAAACAAATTAGCTGAGAGTTTTCCTAGCGGTATACACACACACACACAAGACTGTGAGTTCACTCATTCTTGAACCCTAATATATTAGTGCATGTCCTTTTAATTTTTTTTTTAAAAGTTGATTTAGTTGGTAGGTGCATGTCTCCTTTTGCAGTCCAGCTAAGGCATCTTAGTCTTCCCACCATTGTCATCCAGAGATTACTCGTATTTTGCACTATATATGAATAAGTGATTATAATCGAATCAGAATCTAATGAATCATAGTTCATATGAATTTTGAAGATATATAGTCAAAGATACGCACAAAAAGGGGGGTGGGGGGGGGAAGAAAAAGAGGGTCATTTTCATTTTATATATATAACTTTACTGAGGTGTGATGAGTCATATTTCTCTCTAGATATATTGTTTGTTAAAATTTGAAAAAAAAGAAGGTAAATTGCTTTTGTATATAAAAAAGAGAAAGCACTTTACTCATGACATGCCTGCTTGTTGTGGCTTTTTTTTTTTCCCAGTGGTAGAACACAAGACGTTATAAGGGACGTTTAACTTTTTTTAGTGATAAAAAAAGTTAAATAAATCACTTTATGATATACATTTTGAAATATTTATATGTATCGTTGGATTATATATCGATTTGCAAGTCAGACAGTTTAATTTAAGGAAATATAGATAGATTTATTAATTTTCTATTCTTAATCTTTCCCAAAAAAATTAATTAAACTGTTATATTAAAAAAAGGGAGATGTAACAGGCTGAACTGTTTTAAAGCTTTTTGCGCTAACTGCTCCCACAAAGATTGATTTTATCTACACTTTAAATATTATATGCATTACAATTGACACGCGTTAGTTATCTTTAAAAATGAGCAATATTACTTGGGAAATTTACCTTCAAATTTTAAATAGGAGAATTAATGAATAAAATGTTATAAAGATTCACAAAATTACCATAAGGTCTCAGGAGTAGCTACTGATGTTGTTAATGAAGGCTAATAAGGTTGTTAATGACAACCTTAGCAGCTACTCTTAAGACCTTACGATAATTTTGTGAATATTTGAGATCTTTTATTTATTAATTGATTGCAAATTTCCCATATTACTTCTAATTAATATAATCACTTATATTTGTACTGAAAATTGTACTGGTTAATAAACCAGTCAAGCAGTGATTCGAATCAAAACGACACAAGGTCAGATCAATCATGCATGCTTAACAAATATAGTTTAATTATAATGGAATATAATATTTATATATAACTCTAGAAGTGTGATATTTAAATAGAAAGGCATTAATTTAGAAGCAAATATAATATTTATGGATAAATCACATATGATTCACCAAAATAGGTTAATAAATAGTACAAAGATAATGATGTTTTTCTACTTATTTAAACTCAACAATTTCGCTTTAGCTTCAGTAAGGAAATTTAAGTACATATGTTTATATAAATTCTAATCTAGTCAATCCCTCCAAAAGTTTTGAATGAATCAATCAGGGGACCAATTCACCAGTCTAATTGGTTGATAGGTCAGTTATTCATCCCATGATGTTGATTGCATGTTATGATTCCCAAAAAAAAAACATGACTGTAATTTACATGATATGCTTTTCTAAATAATCATGGTATATATCATATGTACTTTGTAACATCTCAATTTTTAAATCCTCGGATTATGATTAATTAAACTTGGTTTTATTGGTTAAATTTGAAGATTAATGTTTAATCTTGAGTTGGAAAGAGTTTGGAGGTCTTGAATGTGATTTTGAGGGTAAGTGTGGGAATGACTCTCTAGAGTCGTTCTCTATAGTGAAAGAGGGAGTTCACTATGATGAAGGGTGTTTTGATGGTGAAAAACTCTGTGTAATTCCCCATGGCGAGAGGAATCTTCACTGCTAAGAATGACCTAGAGGCAGAGGGTGAGCCCCCTCTATGTCGTTTGTCATGTAAGATATGTCATGCCGAGCACAAAGCTATGTTCCCTATGCTGTTTGCTATTGCAGAGCCTCAATTTCTATAAATAAGTTGTTCATGACAACATTTGAGAAGTTGGGATTTATGAAGTGGAAGCTGGTCTTTCTGCTAGGGTTTTGAAGTTTTAAGGTTGGGTAATCATCTTTGAACCTAAGAACATTTGGGTAAGTATTTCTATCCCTTTTCTACTCTTCCTTTCTTGGACTTTTGTGGCTTTCAAAGATTAGAACTTGGGATTTTTGAATATTCCGAAATGGATCTAGGTTTTGACCCAACAAATTGAGTTTAAATGAGTTACATAGACAAGAAAGGAGATTCAATAGGTTTAGTTTTGTTGGATTTAGAATTATATGTGATTCTGAGTTAGGGTTTGTGTGATTGATCTACAGTTTGACTAAGTTATATAGACATATTTGTTTATCCAATGCAGGCAGCTAAATTACCTGTTTTGTCATGAAGTGGAACAAATATAGAGGAATTTTATCTGGAGGCATAACCAAACCTCTCATGATTTTGATCTAATTGGTTGGGATCGAATTATAATGCCTGAGCATGATAGCAGTCATGGTTTCAAGACACTATCATCTTTCAATAGTGCTTGTGGAGATAACATTGCATGGAAGTTGATTAGTGGGTCAAAGGTATTTGGGCAGTAGTCTTTCTCCACAAATACATGTTGAGGAATGAGGAAGAATTGCTGGATGGCAGGAATGGAGATTCTACTTTATGGAAGTTTATTTGTTGACAGAAGGATTTAATTATGTTGGGTACGAGATGACCTATACAGGATGAGAAAATGGTGAATTCCTTTTATGACTATTGGTTGTTCCCATATAAGAGTGAATTGCCTGTTAGTCCTCTCACAAGTGAAGAAGACAATAGTACAATGAGTGAATGGGTTGCTTATGGCAATTGGGACTTCCAAAAGTTAGCTACTATGATCCCAAGTAATGTTTACCATGAGTTAATCAATATGCTTCCCCTTATGCTTGATGCAGGTGATAACATTATTGCATGGAATGCTACCAATGATTGTGCTTTCTTTGTAAAAAGTGGTTATTATATGTTAGAAACATAGTCTGTTAATACTTATAGTTCTGTTTATAAAAACATAAGGAAGTGGGGTGGTATAAAATGTATCCGAGTATTTATGTGGATAGCATTTAACAATTGCTTACCCAAAAATGCATGGAGTAAATGGTCATCTACCTCTTCTATTTGTCAATGCTGCAATAATGGAATAGAGGATACATTGCACATCTTGCACAATTATAGCTATGCAAGGTAACTCAGCTTCATTTAGGGACTGGTTTACTATGAATTTTAACAAAGAATGGGGAACGATTGATCCTAGTAATTATTGGCAACTTATTTTGGAGATATCCATATGGAAATTGTGGAAGTGTAGAAATCAGAATATATTTGACCGTGGACTTTGATAAACCTTTGAAGCCCTTCTTGGTTGTTATGCAAACCTGGAAAAAGTATGTGTTATTGCAACATAATTATGTTTGTGATTTGATAGCAAAGCCTCATTTACTTTAGCATCCCCCTCCTCTAGGTTGGATTAAAGTGAATGTGGCTAGGGTTGTTTATATGTCTAAGAATAAGGCAAGATGAGGCGGTATTAACTATGATCAATCTGGGATTTGGATTGTCGGTTTTTCTCATGCCCTTGATCCTTGCATTGTGTTTGAGTATAAGAAACGTCTTGTTTACAAGGGCTTGATGCTTGCATGGGATCTTGGTTAATATGTTGATGAATGAGAATAGTAACAAAGTATGCAGTATACATCAAATTCACAAGTTCTTCAACTACTCATGGTACGTACAGATTCACTATATCTCAAGATATCAGAATCAAGTTGCAGATGCTCAAGTAAGAAGGGATTAACAAAGTCTTTTCTATTTTAGAGTTGTTTGAACCATTTGAGGACATCGATTATTAATGATTGACTAGCACTCCCATTTTAGGCTTTGAACCTTCTTTTGTGCGGGAAAAAAAAAACCAGTTAGCCACTATACCCAAAACCCAAAAAGAACCAGATAGTCCTTAGTCCTTAACTACCTGCCACCATAGAGCTTTCCTATTGCTGATTTGCTATAATGATGGAAGCGTTTTGGTACTTCGCTTATTTGCTCACGGCCCACCACACATAGAACTATGATTATTACTTAGCCCGGTCCGAAAAAGCAAGTCCTTGATGGGCCAGGGCCTTAAAGGTTTAGGCTTAAAAAAAGTACATGTACCTTTAAATCATCTTTTTTTCCCTAAGTACAATATAACTTGTTGGAACTATTTGAAATATTTAAAAAGAAACAGTAAAGCTGTTTAAAATTCTAATTTAAATAATAAATATTAGAGAATTAAGTTTCAAACTATAAGGTAGTTCTGTAACTTCACCCAAAGGGTAATCTTTAAACCAGAAAAACAACTTGGGCAAAAAAAACTAGAAAACAAAAATCCTTTAATAGGATCAACTTGAGTAGTTGGACCACTTGGAAAACGTGATTTTATTTAGCAATTTTAAGCTACCAAACAATCCTAGTTAAATTTCTTAGCCATCTAGTCTTGATAATGCGGTTCAAAGTTACGGACTAATTATTACTACATGCATAAATTGCTTTAATTTTCTTCATACACAAGTTATAAATGTGACAACTTAATAAGCAACGTAGAGAGACGAGTCCAAGAAAGCAATTAATCATTGAAAAAAAAAACTTCAAGGACGCTGAATCGATCTTTGCGTGGAGGGGCAGTACATTCCAAATGGATCTAGTTGAACAAACAGAATTTATTTATGCTCGCGCAAAAGGTGGTGAAACATCGAATTCCAGGTCCTGGCTATTTCATATAAAAAGAAAAGCACACTGTTTAGAACTTCATCTTCTGTAAAACATAGTAAAAGCCATTGTTCTGTCATCAAAAATCATCAGAAGAGAAGATAAAACTCAAATGGCTTCGACGTCTCTGCAATTTATTTGGCCATTTCTTACTGCAAGCCTCTTGTTCTTCAATGCCTTCTCTTACTCACAAAAGGGTAAGCCTATTTTCAGCAAGTGAATTATGTTAACGAGCTTTTATCGTGTTTTATGAATATGTGTGTGTGTGTGTGTGTTTTTTACATTTTTAACAGCCATTTGATTTCTGATATATATTCCTTTACATATATGTGATTATATATATATGCAGTCCCACATTTGACGTTCATAAAAGAAGCAAGGTCTGCACCAAAAGTGTCACAATATGACTACATAGTGATAGGAGGAGGAACATGTGGTTGTCCCTTGGCAGCAACACTCTCAAAAGGAGCCAGTGTTCTAGTTCTTGAAAGAGGAGACTCACCCTACAAAGAGCCAGACAATATAAACCTCAACAATTTCGTTAATTCCCTCATTGACGCAACCCCATCTTCTTTCACCCAGCAATTCATTTCCACGGATGGTGTCCTCAATGCCCGGGCACGTGCCCTTGGCGGCGGGTCGGTAATAAATGCCGGGTTTTACTCGCGGGCCGGGCACATGTATGTGAGGGAAGCTGGCTGGGATGAGAGGTTGGCGGAGGAGTCGTATGAGTGGGTGGAGAACATGGTGGCGTTTGAGCCAACAGTGAGACAGTGGCAATCAGCAGTGAGAGATGGATTGAGAGAAGTTGGGGTGTTGCCCTACAATGGTTTTAGCTTCAATCATTTGATTGGGACTAAAGTTGGAGGCACTATTTTCGATCACAAGGGATATAGGCATACTGCTGCTGATTTGTTAAGTTATGCTAATCCTCGCTCCCTTAATGTTTATATTCATGCCACAGTGCAAAAGATTTTGTTTCGACACAGTCCAGGTAACTAATCTAGACCTTTAAGTCTTTATTTGTGTGGTAGTTCTTCATTTGACATCATGATACATGTTTGATACTTTTATATTATGGTTTCTAAATATATTTAGATAATTTTTTTTGCCAAATAGATTTAGATAATTAATTTGCATATATTAAAACAATTATTCAAGGTAGGCAGTATATGCTACTTCCAATCATTAGTATAAGAGACATTTAACTTTTTTTGGTGAGAAAGTATAAAAAGTTAAATAAATTATTCTTTTAATTATTTGCATTATAAACTATTTCTGTATTTAAAAAACCCCTTGATATTAGTAATCAAAAGATGTGAGTTTAAAAAAAATTATAAATTTAATTTGGGAGGTAAAATAAACTGATGTTTTACGCTTAGGATAAAAATATACACTAAATTTTATATTTAGAACTAGAGCCACTGTATCAAATAATCTCTCTTTGGTGCTTAAACAATAATCTGATACGTTTCAGCAAATGTGAAAGACAAAAAGAAACTTAGAGGGTAGATTAAGCCTTAAACATAACTAAAAAGTAGCTATGTTTTTTGGGACAGAAAGTAGGAGGCCACAGGCATATGGAGTAATATACAAAGACCAAGTTGGAATCTTGCACAGAGCATTCTTGAAACAGAATGGTGAGATAATATTGTCAGCAGGAGCAATAGGAAGCCCACAGATGCTAATGTTGAGTGGAATTGGGCCGGCCCAACATCTTCAGACCCATGGAATCAATGTGGTGTTAGATCAGCCCATGGTGGGACAAGGCATGGCTGATAACCCAATGAACGTTTTGGTTGTACCATCCCCTGTACCTGTTGAAACCTCTCTTATCCAAACAGTGGGTATCACTAATTTAGGTTCCTACATTGAAACTGCCAGTGGTTTAAACTTGGGCCTTTCTTGGGCCCAAAGGCTTCAAAGGATTTATGACATTGTCTCCAACCAGGTTAGTTTTAGAGCTTGTTTGGATATCATTCTGAAAACATATATTTAGTTTCAAAACCTATGTTTTACTCTAAAACTTATGTTTTGTCTAAGTACTCATATTTTTCAGAAAAGTTATTTTGGATACAAAACCTCGTTTTAAAACCAAAGTTTTGAAAAAAGATATTTTCTTGTCAAATCACACCATTTTTCCTAATAAATTTTCTCTTTCATACTTTTTTCTCTTTCTTCTTTCCCATCTACTTTTTGCCTCGAACTCCTTAAAAGCAAATAACTTCCCAAAACACAATCTTTTAAAATTTAGGCTTTGTCTCAAAATCTGTAAAAGTTATACTCCAAAACTTAATTTTTATCTCAGAATCCATAAAAGCTATTATAAAAAGGACTTCCAAATAAGCCCTTAATAGCATATCTAATTTGTTGTTGAAAGTTTATCACTTTTAAAGAAATTGTTTGGATGAGGAAAAATGGAAGTGAGAAATTGAAGAGATACAATCAAGGGAAAATAAAAGTGGATAGGTAATTTTTTTCTCTCATTATGTTTTGGTAAATAGGAGAAAACACATTATATTATTTTTCCGATGCTTTTAAACTAGAACTTTCTCTGAGAATGAGAGCTAATTAACTTCTTTATTTGTTGAAGACTACCGGCCGACCACCCATGTCTTCCACTATGCCATGGATGAACAACATTAGATTTTTTGCCAACCTTAGTCTGGCAGGAGGAGTCATACTTGAAAAAATAGAAGGACCTCACTCAACTGGTCACCTACATCTCTTAACCACTGATCCAAACGACAACCCATCAGTCACCTTCAACTACTTCAAAGAACCAGAAGACCTAAGGGCCTGTGTTGCAGGCATGAGAACCATCATAGATGTGATAAACTCCAGGTCTTTCTCGAGGTTCCGATATAAGAACATGTCTGTCCAAACCTTAATTGACTTGGTATTGAGCTTACCAGTGAACTTGAGGCCAAAACATGCAAGTGCTGCTTTCTCTTTGGAACAGTATTGTATAGACACTGTCATGACAATATGGCATTACCATGGAGGATGCCATGTTGGTAAGGTTGTCGATCGAGATTATAAGGTCATGGGTGTGGATTCTTTGAGAGTTATTGATGGTTCTACCTTTTCTGCCTCACCTGGGACCAATCCTCAAGCCACTGTTATGATGCTTGGAAGGTACGTATGTAGCTAAGTACATTTCGATTAGGGTTAATGTGTAGTTTTAGTAATAAAGTTTTTTATAGGAATCTCTAGATTAATTAAGTTTTGAATGATATAAAAGTAGATACAATCTTTTTAAAAATGATGCAATTATAGAAACTTTGTTAAATTAGGCCGAACGTATGTTATAAAGTTGTAGAGAGAACAAGTTGGTTGCAACATCAAAACATATATATCTATTTGAGCCAATTTAAGAGAACTTAATTGTGTTGGACGCTCTTAAGGAAAATTGCCATTGCTAAACTTGGACCAAAATCCTTTGCATTATTATAATTTGGATTAAGGTGCAATTTTAGCAATGAAGATTTTTGCCATTAGCATCTGACACAATTAAATTTTGAATTGTGTAAAAGTATATGCAAACATTTAAAAGTGGTGCAATTTTAATAACTACATTAAAAAACACCAAACATCCATCTTTTTTTTACGTGAGACCTACTTATTCTTCCTTCAATTTTATAACGAACATTTTGATAAATTTAATGAAATTGCTAAAATTGCATCATTTTTAAAAATTTGTATTTACTTTTACACTATTCAAAATTTAATTGAGTAAGATGTCCGTAACAAAAAAAAAAACTATTAAAGTGTTCCCTATGGAATGAAAAGGTTTTGTTATGCATTATACTTTCTTATTCCAACAATCTGTGATGACTTTGAAAACTTGGTGTAGGTATATGGGACAGCGGATTCTACGGGAAAGGTTTCTCCACAGAGAGTAGCCGATCAAAAGATGCATAGTGAATGCTGAGTCCCTTGTTCTGATAATTGTGTTATGTTTTCACTTTGCCGAATGTTTAATGTGTTAGAAATCAGTGGCACTAATTAAATACACACCCCGCATATATATAATAAAAAAATACTTAAGAGCATTTGTCTAATGTATTTATTATTGGGCTTTTATTTTGGACAAATGTATTAGTGTGATTCATAATCAAATTCTTCATGCTCTAAAAATCATTGCCTAGTCAGACTGCTGGAATATCCGAATCCTCAACAAACACGTTTCAATTGCTGGGCCCTTTGATAATGCACTAGATAAGTACTTTTACGCAAGTTGAGGTAAATATATGAATGAGATTATCTCATTTTAAAAAAAATACTGTTGAATATACGTTTAAGCCCGTAAACTACGACTCACCCAATGGTGAGAACCGGAATATCAAAGTACAGTTCGAATTGCAAAATACATTAACTTTGTTGTTGATGTTATATAAATCATGCTTGTTATGAATTGACTTTCCAAAAAAACATACAAACATAGAGAATTAATTCTGTAATTTACTATGTTTAGATACAATTTATAAGTTTTGAAAGCCCTTCCACCCATACAACATGCACCCAAGTTTTTAATACTATAAGGCAGTTGGAAGTTTAAGTATATTCTAAAATAATACAGTTCCAAATCATTTTATTTCCTATATTTATTATTTTTTTTTAAACTAATTTACATAATTTCTTAGTTGATGTCAATTCACCAATTTATATAATTTTTTAATATACTTAAATTCGTGAAATAGTTATTATTTAAGAATATAAAGGGAGTATATCTATTACTAATAGAGTGAATTAGGGTGTTCACCACCCTTAAAAATAAAATGTATGATCAATTTTACCCTTATAATGCGTTGTGACTATTTTTCCTCTTTTCTGGATTTAAAATGTTAGAATATCTAATTCTTTTAAAACAATAAGCATTATTTTATATAACAGTTTAAATATTATTTCTAATGCTCATGATTTTCAAAACTCAACTTATGTTATTTCATTTGGTGATCACTTTGACCTCTTTCATTTCCTTCTTGATCGTTTCTTACCAAACTTCCAATTAAAAAAACACTAATATTTATCACCATCAACCATGTTTTACAAATACTTGCTTGTTAAATACACTAACCATTAAATTTTGTTTTCATATTTTATTTCATAAAAATGAAAGCTAACCAACAAATATGCTGGATGTTAGGATTTAAAAAGATTGAAGTTGAATTGGATGCATGGGAGTTATTTGAAGAACTCTGTTCTGGTGATTTTCCTGCTGCTTTTTTGGTTCTGAGGGGGTGGGAAGAGTGAACTATTAAGAAGAAGAAAGAGGAGGCATATTTGTTGTTAAGTGATATGTCAATTAAGTATGTTATATTGGCTAGTTGAACAATTTTATAATCCAATTAGTTATGTAACATTATTAGTTAATTGATGAATTTTACTTTTTAGTGATATTTACTTTACATATATTTTTATTTATTCTATTTTTTATTTTTATCATTGTCTTTTTCCTACAAATATCTAAAATAAAATATGTATGAATATGTAATATTTAATGAAATTTATGTTATTTTAAGTAATTTATCATCAAAAATCACTTCTCAAATGTTTATCTAAACAGTTTCTCCTTCTCACAAAAAGTCATTTTTCCAACTCTTATCTAAACATAAATCACTTACATCTTTTAACTTCTACTTAAAATTCCTTTTTCAAAATTCATTTTTCACCAAAAAGTCATTTTTTCCACCGTTTATTCAAACGGATCCTATATTCTTTGCAAACCATCAAGTAAAAGTATCTTTTATTTAACAATTCATTGCAACAAACATCAAATCTAACCTTTTAAAAAGTTATATCTTCCCTCTATCATGCTTCATATTCCTCCTTTGAAAAGTAACTTTTGGAACCGTCAAGTAAAGGCTATAATACTTGACGGTTATAACTCTAAAAATGTCTTTAAAAAGCATTCTGCTCACTCAATATCTAGCATTTGAAGATTTATCACCTCATAAGCTCTGTACCACTTGTCAAGTCCATTTTAAAATTAAAAAAGATGTGACAGATACCTCTATCACGTTCATTTCCTAATAAACGTGACAGCCACATACTTGTAACGTTCCTAACAAAGACATCATCATAAAATGAACATGAGACAGCACAAACAAAATAGATGTGAGAGTGTTTATTGTAGTAGTAAACGAACCACTTAATTAAGCATGTAAGTTTCATTAATTATTAGTTTGAGTTAATTATTGTTTAAGTAAATTAATAACATGTATCTATTTCTTAATTATTTGTCCTACTGGGGTAATTTAGTGGTTATAATTTTTTTGCTCTTGGGTTTTGTTTTGTTGTTAGTGGTTTGTGTTTTGACCGTGTTTTCAAAGTAGGAGCCTGCTTAAAAACAGCCTCTAATTTTAAAAGAAAATTAAACAACAGTACTTTAAGCTTGCTATGAATAAAATGAAATATTTTCAGACTTTTATTTAATGGTTTTACTGAGCAACTATCAACTATATTAACTATACATGACCTTACCAAAGTATCAATACATGATCACTTTTTGTGTTAGAACCGTTAAATATGTACCAATATATTTGAGGGTTACAAACCATCAAATATTTGATCCTAAAAATACTTGACACGTCTTTGTTTGACTCTTCAAAACCGTTAAGTACAGGCAAAAGTAACGGTTCAGTATATACTTTTTCATTGCAGTCAAATATGATTTTTCCCAACACAACCATGTTGAACCTGTATATTCAACAGTATTTTTATGTAAAATAAGATAATCTTCTTTGTATATTTACCTTAATTTAAGTAAAAGTACTTCTCTACCGCGTTTCTAAACGAGCTCATTTAGTCTAAAAAGACCTTTCCATGAAGGTCTCCTCACTCCCCCCCTCCCCCCTTCATTTTCATTGCCCTAAAAAAAGCATCCTCCTCCTCAAAATAATCTTAGTCTCTGATATTTAAATAGTAACTTGATATACGTGCTCTTTCTCTCATCCTAAATGTAAACATTATATAACTTGCTTGCAAATAGTACAAACGTAGTTATACAAGTTATTTTTAAAAAATGTGTATTGGTTTTTCTAATTAATATGCCACCATATAGAAACCTTCATTTAATATGTTTTTGGCTTCACATTTAATATGAGCAATTAATATGGATCGTTTAAAAAAATTATGAATTTGAGGGAAAATGAATTGAGATATTATATATAAAATCAAATTAAATATATCAACTAGCTCTTACATTCAGAATTCTATAGAGTATTTAAACAACAAGGTAAGAGTAGCTTGAGAATAGTTTTATCATTAACATGAAAACAAAGAATGTAAAGTTTCAGGAACTAAAAGTAGAAGGCTACAAGCCTATGAAGTAGTAACATTTTTTTTGGTATAAATCATCCGGTATTCTAGGGTATCTTGGGTTCATTGCCCGCCCCAGACTAATCCGGACCCCCACGAGGAGATCTTACGGTGGTAGCGAGGTACCGATGGAACAAAATACTTGAAAGACAAGAATGGAATCACACACCCATAATACTTGAAAGAGAAGGGTGAGATAGTACTGTGAGCAGGTGCAATTGGAAGCCCACAAACCCTGATGCTGAGTTGTATTGGGCCTACCCAACATCTTCAGGCCCATGGCATCAAAATGTTATTGGATCAGCCTATGGTGGGCCAATACATGGTTGACAACCTAATGAATGCTATGGTGGTGCCATCTGTGGGCATCATCACTCAGCGGAGTAGGCTTAATACTATTGCTGCTATGTGCTAACCACAACAATTGCGCATTGTTTTTGTTCAAACGGGCTCAAAAGGGCGATTATCCTAATACAATTGTTTTTGTTCAAACGGGCTTAAATTGTAATTTACACCAACTTAAGGTTTGGGGAATACGGGGGAAGCTGAGTTCGAACGTTGAGCTAAAGTGCGTTTGGAGTATGTAGCAACTAACTAGTGACGAGAGACAAGTTGATCGTCTCACAATCGATTTTGATCAAAATATAGCTAATTGTTGATGATCTCATAATCAATTTCAAAATACGGGCGTTTGGCTGGGTGAGCGGAGAGGCTGTAACATGAGGACGTGAGCACGCACTATTATTATCACGTGACAGTATGTAGACACAACACAATAATGCAGATTGCGGTGAGCGTTCACATCATAATGTGACCATCTTGCGTACACGTAATAATGACATTGCAGAGAGCGTCCACATCAGCACGTGGTCATAATAGAGCATTTGAACTCTCTAAACACAAGTTCACTAGTATTTTTCCATAAATTAAATGTAATCGTAAAAATATTTATTTACTGTTTTTCTTAATGGAACGCAATAATGCAGCGACATTGCAAAGGACAACATTGTGTGGAACCAGAAGATCCCAAGATCTGTGCTAAAGACACGAAAAGCATGTGATAAACTTTAAGGCTTTCTCAAGGTTCTTCTATAATAGTGACAGTGCATTTGAGGTCCACACATGCAAGTGTTGCTTCCTCTTTGGAACAATTTTGTAAAGACACACTGTCATAACATTACCATGGAGGTTGTCGAGTACATAAGGTTGTGTATGCATCGTGATTATAAGATTATGGGTATGGATTCTTTGAGAGTTGTTGACGGTTCGACCTTTTTTAGTTCACCTGGGACCAATCCTCAAGCTACTTTAATGATGCTCGGAAGTTATATAGTACATTATTAGTAATTATATTCATTGACTTGTAAATCTGGGAGAAAGTTTAATTGATCAAAACATCCTAGGATGAGTTTCTTTCTTTCTTATTTTGGTCATAGCCGAGCATAACCTGATTAGGTTTTTCAAAAATATTTTTCATCATTGAAAATGGCTAATAACTAAGGAACGTTATCTAAAATTTATTCACTGAATTTTCACATGACTCTTTTTTTTCTCACTGAGGGGCAGAAGATTTTAAGAGAATTGAAAGACAGTGAAAAGATGACTTGAGTTGTTATTTAACATTCTATCTTTCTAATGGAAAATGGAATAATGGTTTATTAGAATTTGGTACATCTAGAACATTTATTATTATAATTAAAAAATATTTAGATTTTAATATTGATTGATTGCTATCTTTTATTATTAATTGTTATTTGCATTTAATTTTATGTTTACAAAATGTTATGTCATTCATCTTTAAGGTTAGGTCGATGTTTATAAAGAGCACATCAACTCATTTGTTTCATACGTCTTATGATTTGAAAAATATTGTGTTTTTAATTACTTATTTGAGTTATCTTCTCCTTGCATTCGTCTGATCTCTCTCCTTCTTATGTACTCCTCCTCTCTAGTCTATCTATCTCTCTTCTTTTTCTCTTCATCTTCTTTATTCTCTCTTCTCCCTTTCCCCTTCCCCATCCTGTATCACTCTCACTTTGCAATATGTTTAGTGTGTGTCCCCCATCCAAGTAATCAAAATCAATGTTATATAATTCACATGGGTTTGTAGATCTAGCTTTTCATTATTTAATATGAAAATCTATTAATTTACCAAAATTTAATTACAACTTCAACTTTAAAACTTTTATGTAATCATTCTTAAAGTCTTGATTCATTACTAGCATTATCGGAATTAATTATTGGTTGGTCCATAGCCCATTTCAGACATAAAGTAAATCTAGACAGGTTAAAGATCAGTGTGACCATTCAAGAATCAGTAAAAATAGGGGAAAAATCCGATTATCTAGCATTTGGAATAGTTTGAATTACTGAGTGCATTTTATTCCAAAACAAAAAGCAAAAGAAAAACCATGGTGCACTACTTCATATGTAAATAATTTCTCTAACCTTTAAAACTTTACAATAAAAACCTTCCTAAACTTTTGCATTTATATTGATAACTCTGATACTAATAGATTTGTTCATTTTTATCTACACCTGCATGTCTAAAGAGTTCCAGGAGTTTAACTTCATACACTACAAAAATAAAGGTATTTAGCAGCGGTTATTCCGCAACATTGTAGCGGTTATAACCGCCACTAAGACACTTTGTAGCGGTTAGACAAACCGCTGCTAAATTCACCGTAGCAAGCCAATTAGTGGCGGTTAATAGGAACCGCTGTTCACACGAAAATAACCGCTACAAATTTTTGCAACACAAATTTTGTAGCGTCAAAACACTGTTGCTAATATGGTCGAAAATAATATTCCCTTAATTATTAGCCGCGGTTGTATAAAAATTTATAAATTTATAAATAAAATAAATATTAAATTTCTTGCCTTCAGCGGTGATTGAAAAGAGTTGCCGCTGTAAGTCCTATATTTGGCGGAGACTAAAAAAATTGCCGTTGAAAGTATACCTGTCTTCAACAGCGATAAAAAAATCACTGTAGAAAGTTTTATTTTCAGCGGTGACTTAGAAAAATTACCTCTTAAAGTCACCTTTTGAATGTCACCTTCAGTCACGACTTTTTCTATTTCCCCGAGAATCATCACTTAAAAGTCTTTTTTTTAGTGTCCAATGAATACGTGTGGTTGTGATAGATCTGGCACTTACTAAATGGGAGGTTAATTTACTTGGTTAAGTAGAGTCCCATCATAGTGGTAGAGAAATCCACTGGAATTGATCTAGTTACACATTAACATATATAAATTAAATGAACTAAAGATTGATCTAGGAATATAATCACTTCGCAAGAGTTGTCCATTCTATAAAACTTGATTATAACGAAGTCCCTCGTTATTTGAGACCTGTTTATACTTTTTCCTGACAAAATTAAATACTTAAAGATGTGATAAAAATAGTTGAAATCAAAGCAAGTCACACAGATTTGACCCTAAATCTAAGACTCTTAATTTAATTTCTTAACAATTCATAGAAATTGGTTTATGAAAAGTAGTTATCGACCACGTAATAAAGCAGCATGGTGACGTCCAATCATATGCTTATTGTTATGATGAAATTGGGGTTATTTAAATTCAGTTGGGATATATACTTCGTCTTTCATAAAGTAGTAATTCCAGTTTTCTTGCCGGTCAAAGAAAATTTTCAGTTTTCTTAAAAAATAATCATTAGAATTCATAGGGTTGGATTTAGTGGAAATGATTAATCTTTTATAAGACAAATTAGTTAGTGTTTGAATCTCTGTTAAAAGATATGTCACATTATATCCCAATTGGATATATTGATATTTTCAAAATTTTTATTCTATATTTTTTTCATTATTAATTTCAGTTGTCTTAAAAAGGTATCAGTTAGAAAACAATTTTTGATTCAAATAATGTATTTATTTAGAATATATAATTAAAACATATTAAACATGCGGGTCTTAGTTACGGGTCTTACATTAACGAGTAGGAGTATTATAAATTGCTTAGCTTCCTCAACCTTTAGAGAAGACAAGACAAACGTCATCCTCAAGAATGGGCTGGGGGTTGCTGCAACTGATCATTTGGCCATTTTTTGCTGGAAGCCTCTTGTTCTTTAATGCCTTAATCTCCTGCTCTTATAAGGGTACGCCTATTTCAGCAAATGAATTATGTCAAAACGAGCTTGTATTCTGCTTTCATCTTGTTTATGAAAATATATCAGAGTTTCATTCTGTGTGTGCATGCTTTTGGTGTTTTGCATTTTTCTCAGTCATTGAATTTCTGACCCATTTACGATCCTTTCTATATAAATATATACATGCATTCCCAGATTTCACGTTCATCAAAGAAGCAAAGACTGCACCAGAAGTGTCACAATATAACTACATAGTGATTGGAGGAGGAACATGTGGGTGTCCCTTAGCAGGAGCCACTGTCCTAGTCCTTGAACGAGGAGGCTCACCCTACACCCATCCTGATAAAATCAACCTAAAAAATTTCCTTAATTCCCTCATAGACACCACCCCATCTTCTTTCACACAACAATTCATATCCACCGACAGTGTTCACAACGCTCGAGCCCGGCTGCTAGGAGGTGGGTCGGTAATAAATGCCGGGTTTTACTCACGGGCCGAGCCCATGTTTGTGAGGGAAGCGGGTTGGGAGGAGGGGCTGGTGAAGGAGTCGTATGAGTAGGTGGAGAAGGTGATGGTGTTTGAGCCGACGGTGAGGCAGTGGCAGTGGCAGTCGGCGGTGAGAGATGGGCTGAAAGAAGCGGGGTTGTTGCCTTATAATGGTTTTACCTTTGATCATCTGAATGGGACTAAGGTTGGAGGCATTATTTTTGATGATAAGGGTAATAGGCATACCGCTGCTGATTTGTTAACTTATGCTAATCCCAACTCCATTTCAGTCTACGTTCATTCTACTGTGCACAATATTTTGTTTCGCGACATTTCAGGTATGATTCTTCCACTGGTGCTTTGTTCTTGTTTGCAGTATTATTGTCGAAGTGTTTTTTAATTTTATTGTCGCAGTGTCGGAAGTCCCCCGGTTTTCTTTACCGAAACGTATATTTCTCACTGTCCATGTGTTTGTCCATGTTTGAATAACTTGTACGGCCATCTTGAAACATACATTTCTTCATTCATCTCTCAAGCATATTCATTTTGTTTAGCATGTTGATTCGTTTGATCATTCTGTTTCTCCCCTTTCAAATTTTTAAGTCCTCTGCTTTTTCCCATTTCCTTTTGATGTATTTGAAGAAGGAAGAGGAATCATGGGTGGTTTGTCTTTGGCATGTGGGATGGGAATTTTTCACACTCTTGAAATACGATTTCTTCCTACACAAATATATTTAGTCTAAAAAGACCTTTACATGAAGGTCTCTTAGTCTCCCCCTCACTTTTCATTTTCATTGTCCTAAAATGTGCATCCATCCTCCTAAAAATAATATTAGTCTCTGATATTTAAATAGTAACTTGATATACATACTCCTGTGTGTTTTGGTTTCTCTAATACACCCCGTATAGAAACCTTCATTTACTATGTGCAATTTTTTTGGCTTCACATTCAATATGCGTGATTAATTTGAATAGTTAAAAAAATTATAAATTTGAAATAAAATGAATCGAGATCTTATATATAAAATCCAATTAAACCAATCAATTAGCTGTTACCTTCAGAACTGTACAGAGCAATTAAACAACAAGAGTAAAAGTATCTTGAGAATAGTTTTATCATTAACATGAAAACAAAGAATGTAAAGTTTCAGGCACCAAAAGTAGGAGGCCACAAGCCTATGGAGTAACGTTCAAAGACAAGAATGGAATCACACACCAAGCGTATTGTCAGCAGGTGCAATTGGAAGCCCACAAACCCTGATGCTGAGTGGAATTGGGCCGGCCCAACATCTTAAGGCCCATGGTATCAAAATGGTATTGGATCAGCCTATGGTGGGCCAATACATGGTTAACAGCCTAATGAATGTTATGGTGGTGCCATCTCCCCTATCTGTTGGGCTCTCTCTTGCCCAAATTGTGGGCATCACCAAGTTTGGTAGCTACATTGAACCTATCAACGGAGTAGGCTTAGAGATTCCTTGGGTTCAAGCATTTCAAAGCGTTTTGTTCAATCAGGTTAGTGTTACTACACCACCTCACTAGGTTGATCTAGAGATATTGTATTCGTTTGGCAACACGGTGGAGAAGTATTTATGTGTACTTTCACACAAGTCGAGACAAATATGTGGACGAGATTATCTCGTTTTACGAAAAACACTGTTGAACGTGGTTATAAGTGCTTATGGCAATTTGCCAAACGGCACCATTGACTTTTATTTCTAAATGATGGCGTTCCAAAATCCTCATCTATACTATCTCAATTTTTTCTTATACATCATCCAATATTCACTACCACATAATATATATCCTACGTGTAGTGGTATGATAAACTTTCTCTTAAGTTCAATAACTACCTTATATTATCCAATAGGTTTTCTAGTCGCAATTTTAAGTTGAGCACTGGTTAAGACTTTAAATAATTACATGCATTAAGTTCGAACATTTCATAATTGGCCTAATTTAATTTATTTCCTAGGACTACGCCTGACTTTAGGCATGTAATTATATGCACATTTAATTAGAGACGTAGTGTTACCATTAAAATATGTTTTTAATTTTAATTGGTCCATACAACAATTAAAATTGTTACAGAAAATTTGTCATATAACTCTTATTCTATGTATCATTCTTTATCATGAATAATGGTTTATTTTTTCCCACTCCCACCCAAAGTTTAATTTGTTCTAATAAACTCAACAAGAGGCCTAAATAAGTGTTACCATCTCGTCAAGTTGTTAATATTTATAACTTTATTTATTTGAAGTTTTTTGTCTATAAACTATTCATTGGTAATATTATGTACACGTGAGTAAAAAAACTATTTATTAAAATACATACTTATAAATAGGTTAGCCTATAAGCGGGAATTACGTTCAAATTTCAAAGATGATAAATTATTACTATCAAGTCCCATAAAATGATCAAATTGATATGAAATCCTAAGAGACTTGTATGGGTTTAATTGGAATTGTGAAAAGATACGTATGCTTTGATTTGTCAATTGATAAGTTAATGTGCCACTAATAACAATTTATGTGCTACCAATAACAAGTTAATGTGTCACTAATAGCAAGTCAGAGCCAAAACATGTCATGATATCATAAATGACAAGTTAAAGCACTTAAATTAACAAGTCAATGTGCTACTAATAACAAGGGTGTTACCATTGACAAGTCAAAGTGTGACAAGTCATAATGCCACCAATAACAAATCAAACGGTCTTGATTGATATGTCAATGTGCCATTAATGATAATTTAGGGTAAACTCATCTTTTCAAATTTCAATTATTCGCATATATTAAAACTTCATATCAATTTAATGATTTCATGAGATCTAATAGTAATAATTTGTTTTTCCTTGACCTAACTGTAATTTCCCCCTTATCAAAGTCAAAAAGTAAGTTGACATGAATAAAAAACCCTAGCAAACGAATATCACATGCATGCATGCATCTTTAAGTGTATTGATATATTTTGAAACAGCTTAGCGTAATATATTATAACAAGTAAACTTGACATGTGATTAACAGAAAATCGCACTGCTTACAATCATGTTAGAAGTGATAAACTAACTTGTTTCTTATTTGAAGACAGGCCAACCTTCCATGTATTTACCTCAAGCAAATCTGAGTATGTTGAAGGAAACTTTTGGATCTCTGGCGAATCTAAATAGTCTTAAACAAGGAATCCTATTGGAAAAGGTCAAGGGATCTCTATCAAAAGGTCATCTTGAGCTCTATACCACTGATCCAAATGACAACCCATCAGTGACATTCAACTACTTCAAGGAACCAGAAGATCTCAAAATCTGTGTTGAAGGCATGAAAACCCTCATAGATGTGATAAACTCTAAGGCTTTCTCAAGGTTCCGATATAATAAAGTGCCATTGCAAGCCCTTATGGACCTGCCCTTGATCCTACCAGTGAACTTGAGGTCCAAAGATGCATGTGTTGCTTCCTCTTTGGAACAGTTTTGTAAAGACACTGTCATGACAATATGGCATTATCATGGAGGTTGTCGAGTTGATAAGGTTGTGGATCGTGATTATAAGGTTTTGCAAAGATTCTTTGAGAGTTGTTGCTTCCTCAAGCTACTTTAATGATGCTCGGAAGGTATATAGTACATTATTAATAATTATATTCATTGACTTGTAAATCTGGGAGAAAGTTTTATTGATCAAAACATCCTAGGATGAGTTTCTTTCTTATTTTGGTCATAACCGAGCATAACCTAATTAGGTTTTCAAAAATATTTTTCATCGTTGAAACTTGAAAAAATGGCTAATAAGTAAGGAACGTCACCTAAAATTTATTCAGTGAATTTTCGCATGACTTTGTTTTTCTCCCTATGCAGGTATATGGGGCAGAAGATTTTAAGAGAAAGACAGTGAAGAGATGGCTTGAGTCGTTGTTTAACATTCTATCTCTTTTATAGGAAATGAAATAATAACTTATTAAGAATTTCATACATGTAGAAATTTATTATTATTATTATTATTATTATTATGACCTATTTGGGTTTTAAATTGATTAATTGCTATCTTTTATCACTAATTGTGATTTGCATTTAATTTTATACTTATGAAATATTATGTTATTAATTTTTAAGGTTAAGTGTATGCTTATAAATAGTACAACAACTCATTTACTTTATACGTCTCATTTTCTCCTTACCTGAATTCTCTTCTCCCTGTATTTGTCTTACTCTCTCCTTCTTACTGTCATCCCTCCTCCCTAGTCTGTCTATCTCTCATTCTCTCTTCCTTTTCTTTATTCTCTCTTTTCTCCCATTCCCCTTCCCCTTCCCCATCCTGCATCACTTTCCCTTTCTAGTATGTTTAGTGTGTCCCACATCCAAGCAATCAGATATCAATGTTTTATAATTCACGTGGGCTTGTCGGTATTATCGGAACTGACCGATTTAACCAATCGAACATAGAATTAATTATTGGTTGGTCCATAGCCCATTTCAGACATAAAGTAAATCCAGACAGGTCAAAGATCGATGTAACCATTCAAGAAACAATGAAAATAGGGAAAAAATCTGATTATCTAGCAGTTGGACTAGTTTGAATTACTGAGTGCATTTTATTCCAAAAAAAAGAAAGAAAAACCATGGTGTATTACTTCATATGTAAATAATTTCTCTAACCTTCAAAACTTAATAGACCTTCCTAAACTTTTGCATTTATATTGATAACTCTAATATTTGTAGCTTTGTTCATTTTTATCTACACATGCATGTCTAAAGAGTTCAAGGAGTTTAGCTTCATATACCTCCATAAAGATCAAGGAAGCTATGTATATATGGTATTGAATTCAGGGATTTGTATAATTTAGTTTTAATATTTTTTATGATTTTTTTTTCTATTTTTAAGGTGTCAGATTTTTTTTAACCTGGTCAGATTAGCTTTTCCCATACCATTCCCTTTCTAATATGACATTCCCCTTCAAATGCCATATCAAACAATTTCAAATCATCTAATTAAATTAAATGAACATTTAAATGAGATTCAATGATATGGAGTAGAAATTTAGAACAGTAAATTTAAGGAAGAGCAAGTGAGGAGAACTGGAGAAGTAGGATTTCACACTCCCGTTTCTAGGCAAAATGGACTTGAGAAGAAGGGATCTCAAGTCCATTTTTATAAACGAATGTCAGAGGACTGGCTCTCATATCCGTTAGTCAAAACAAACGTTAGAATGAGATGTAAAAGCCTCTTTTTATAGTGGTGTCCATTTCAATTTCTATATCATTATGTTAACTATTTGGTTCTAACTTTTAATAAAATATATTGATCTTTGCCCAACAATATTTAGTTTTCTTAATTTCTTTAAGTTGATATTATAAAATTTACTAATAATGCTATTTCTTTTTATTCTTTTTTATTGGAGTTAGATTAAACTTTTTTGTCAAGGTTTGACATACTAGTTTTAGTTTGTTATGACTCAATCATTCATTGGAATTCGCAAAGGCGTCTAAAATTTTCATCAACAACGATTCATGTACGTCAATTTACCACAGTACTCCAGTCATAGTGATCTTGATCAAAACGGTGATATGTTGTCTGATTGAATTGAAAGTTTGTGAGGTGATTCAAAACATTAAAATGATGAATTTGAAAGGTGAGATAATTAATTATATCTTCCTGTGCTAGATTTTAAGTGTCTAACATCCTCCATTTTGTACATTTCTAAACAATGTGGTTCAAGTGAATCATTTATTAAAGTCCATAAATCAAATTTTACATTTTCATGAGTTATTATTCATATGACATTTTTAGTTTGCGATCCAACTCTAAAAATTGATAATTAATTATATAAATATTGTATGAGGGTGATCTTAAGATTTTTTTTTTTTTTCAATCTATTGAAGTATCTTAGATGAAAAAAAAAATATCATTCAAGCCTAATGCTTACCAAATTGATTCAATATATTCCAAGGAACAAAAAATTGAATCAGTACCAGTCTGGTTCAAAGGTTGAGATCAATTCGCTGTTTTTGGCGGGTTGACAAGGTTTTTGAAAAAGAATAGGAAAATCAAACCTAGCCTGAAGCTTTAGATCCACTCTCATGTCATGCCTCATCTCGTTGGCACTTTCGTAGTCCCTCCTTGCCATTGTGCTTGCCTGGTGCCATCGTTCTTCGGCATCAGATCAGAGTCCGATTGCCCTCCTTCCTCCTCCTAGCCAGTAGCCAATCTGCTCGCCTCGCCTTGCTGTTGCCGTCGTTCTTACTCTATCTGCGGCTCTGACGATTGGGTGACTTATCACTCTGCTAATTTATTCCCCTTCATGATTCCTTTCGCTTAGTTTATTATTATGCAAACAAGAACCTGAACTGCCTTATTCTGCTGTGGTGAATTTTAGTGTTGTGACCATTGGTTTCTGGGTTGGCCTTTTGTCTCAGAAACTTTGGATTTTTCCCAAATAATCAAGGGAAGATGACTGATAGACGCATGGGAAGGAGCGTGAGAATGTAAGATAGGAGAGGTGATTGATTGATTGACGGAGTTGCAACAAATATCTTGTACAGTAGGATATATGGAAATTTATTTTCTTTAATGTACACGTAAATCAAGATAAAATTATCTTGAAATTTATAAAAGTTATTTTTAAAATTTATAAAAACTATCTCAAAATCTATAAAACCATCTCGAAAGCTATAACTCTTCCTTTCTCAAACCAAAGCCCGTTGGAAAAACGGACACAGATTCCGAGGCAATTTATGTGAGAGGAAAAGTGTCTCGGTAAGCGCATCCGTTGTGTCAACGGGCAAAATAAACAGGCAAGTGAAAACCCCAAACCTCCCGCCCAAATTAATATTCTCTTTTTTCACCAAAAAAAAATTAATATTCTCTCCTCACCTTTGTTTCTTTTTCTTATAATTTACTGTTGTTGGGAAGTGATTTGGATGTAGTGCAACTTGCCAATAAATAAATTGCTTCTTGTGGATACTTATTTGTAGAAGGGGTTAAGAAGTGAGACGGGCAAGGTCCGATTAGGAATAAAGATGACTTTATATGGATAAATATTCTGAAATTAAGATTATTAAAATTGTTGCATTTTAATATTGTTATGAAATTATATAAGTGTGGATGTCTATAAAGTGTTTTGGATTCCTCTTAGGATTCTATCACTCTCAATACCAAATTCCATAACCTCACACCCCTTATTATTCTCATGTTTAATGTCATACATCCCATAATCTCCTCATCAATGGTTTGTGAAGAGTTTCATATGGTTAATGCCATTATGTTTGCTTTCATTTCTTTGTAACTCTATGTGTACACTTCAATGGTTGTGGGGCTATAAATAAAGGCAATGTACAAGGCATTAGGAGAGGCACAATGAAATGAAAAAGTGCTCCTCTTTATTCTTCCTATCATCTATCTTTCTTCTTCTACTACTATTTTCTATTTTTCATGTATGCTTCCTTGCTTCTTCTCTCAATTTCCTCTTGTATTATTCTCTAATACTCC